>CAUZXS010001969.1:100000-105000 GCA_963585895.1 Sepioteuthis lessoniana
TATCAGTTTCAAAGGATATTTGCTTGCGTTGGGGAAAAATATGCAAATACGCCTTTTATCTCCATATAAATATTTGTTATTGCGTAATTTGCGTGAGCAAGTTTTACAATAGCCATTCACATCTTTCATTTTTTGTTTGTTTGTGTGTATGTGTGTGTGTGCGTGTGTGTGTGTGTGTGTGTGTGCAAGCGACCATTGTATGGCATCCACTTAACCTTTTACATAAGTAAACGTTTTCTTAGGCAAAGAGAGGTGGTGGCAAGGAGAATGGCACGGAAGAGAGAGAGAGAGAGAGAGAGAGAGAGAGAGAGAGGGGGGGGAATAAAAAGTGAGGGTGAGTGACAGAGAAGAAAGAAATGCAATCAGATTGCACTCAATGCAAGGGTTGAAGGAAATGGTTTGTTGGAGGTCAACAAAAGACGATTGTCTATAAGAAACAAAAATCTAAATAGAAATTTATTTGGAATGCTGTTCTGATAAGTTACACATTTCAATTGGAAGAAGGTTGTGTATCTTAGGGACATATTTACATGAGTGAATTTCTACAAGATATATATATATATATATATATATATACATATATACATATGTGTGCGCGCGCACGCGCGTGTGCGTGCGCGTGTGCGTGCGCGTGTGTATCTTTCTGCATCTGTATATGAACGTGTATGTTTTAGTGTATTTCGGCTTGTGATTGTTATTGAGTATTTTTGTTCACACACACACACACACACACACACACACACACACACACACACACACACACACACACACACACACACACAAACAAACTATACATATATCAGTATAAGGTGTATTTAACAAATATCTAATCGATTATTTAAGAAATGTTATTGTTTTCTGTAAGATATATCAATTGCATCATATGAATAAACGCATATCACTCAAACAAAAGAATATATTCATATATATATATATATATATATATATATATATATATATATATATATATATAAGCGTATTTTATAGTAAATTTCCTGAAAGTCTGAGTTGTAATCTTTTATACTTTTTGATATTATCACATTTGGCCAAAGTCCTAAACACTGTCAAACTTTATATATATATATATATATATATATATATATATATATATATATATATATATATATATATGAAAATGTAACATTATGTGATAAATTCCTTTATAAACGTATTTATTTGATAAATTTAGATTTTATAAAAGTGTGTCAATATATTTGTTAAATTTGTCACGTGTCATATTATGTGAAGCGCAATTTCTTTAGTTATTACAATATACATAAATTAATCTTTATCGTATTCTAATTTAGCACACACACATAAACACATCTATCAACCAATCTGACTGTCTGTCTGTGTGTTTAATGAGTGTTTACTTTGACTACACAAGTATATATGCTCCTTATATTTTTTGTATGTAACTCAGGTACATTGATATAGTTTATATTTTTCGGCAATCATGTCCTATTCTTCAATGTCATTTGCTGATTTGAGAATGTGAGGAATTTTCTTTATAGGTTTTACTCTTGTATAAAACTATTCCATTTTACTATATCTTTCTGAGGGCAAATTTTTGCGAAACTGAATTCAGATTTGCTATATGGAAAAATTAACAAAAAAACAATACATATCTTTCATTCCGATTATCGAAGCGTAGATAATAAATACATGTGTTAAATCATTGCAGATGTGCACAGAACAAATATCTAATTAGTTATCTAAAATCCACTTTTCTGTTTTTGAATAATGTGAATGCTTTTATTGAAAATTACATTAAAAAAAACTAAGGCTTTTTGAGATCATTAAAAGTCGTTATAATAAGTGTTGGCAAACTTTATCAACCTATCCAGTTGCGACCCATTTATATTTTTCCCAAATAAAAGTTCTAATTCATGAAAAGAACAATATATAAAATGATCAAATGACGTCCTGTGTAGTAATTTTGTTATTTAGAAGACTTGTCCCAGTTTTACAGTTAGCTCTCAAAAAATACAAATATAAACTAATTAAAAGAAATAGAAAAGAATCTTAAAAAAATGTGGTATATTATAAGAGTAACTGACGGTGAAAGATCAAAGTCCATATACATTCACATGTATTTTGGTCTTTGTATATTAGACAACGGAGAAGAGTCCTTGAAAGAACAACAGAATTGCCAATACAGATGATCTTGGCTTGATTTTAAGCTTGGTAATTGAAAGAATTAGGAAAAGTATTTGATCAATTCATGATATTCGCAGCAGCAATAACTTTGATAAATACACGCTCATAAAGGATTATATATATATATATATATATATATATATATATATATATATATATATATATATATATATATATATATATATATATATATATATTAAGTAAATCAGCACATGTGTGGGTCAGTGAGGAGTAATTTTAATACCTTTTACACTTCGAATATTAATTTTCCAAGATAACCCTGTTATTAAGGGTGGAATATTTATCACGGAAATCAAACAATAATCAGTTTTATCTCTAAGTTCCTGCTTATTAGGCAACGGACATTTTGATCCATTTACACACACACACACACACACACACACACACACACACACACACACACACACACACATGCTTACAACAACATACATACAAACGAACATATATATATATATATGTGTGTGTGTATGGCGAGAGAAAGAGGAATGACAATAAAGATATTTACTAATTTGATTTTAGGCATCAAACTAATATACATTAATGCACACATATAAAGATTCATGTATATACGTGTGCATGCGTTTATGCTTGAAGATAAAGGATTCTAAATATACACATTATATTGAGAAATATACTTACTCTCACGATAAAACTGAAAATAGGGATTTCTGTATCGTCCCTGGAACCACGGACAGTATGTTCCTATAATGTTTTTCTGATGAAATGAAGCAAATGGGGGCAAGGACCCCGTCAGTGTCGGGTCCTGGTACTCCATTCTAGACATCACAGTTGGGCTGACGCTCGGATCTAAAATATGGTGTTTATTGTTATTGTCTTTGTTGTCATCTTTCGACGAGCTCTTCTCTTCTTGGCCAAGTATCCGGCTGATAGAGAAGGAAACTGTCGCCGAAGATGAGTGATCACTTTTTTGATCTGACATTTTTAATGAATTAATGAACTGTTAACGTTAGAAAATTGTTTATTAATTAGGTTCGACTCTTGTGCTAATTATGAGTCTAATGATTCACTGATTACCAAATAAAGGCAGTGATAGCTGCACCAATGGAAATCATAAACTTTATATATCTATATATATATCTATAAATATATATGATCATAGGAATTGATATACATATATATATTATAAATTTTTATGAATATATATATGTTTGTGTGTGTGTGTATATATATATATATATATACACATATATAAATAGATATATATGTATATATATATATGTATATATATATATCTATGAATCTTTGAATTTAAACGTGTGTGTCTCTATATTTACTTATAGATACACACATATTTATAAAAATATGTGCACATATTTCTGTCGATGTGTGAATATCCAACAGTCTGTTTCTTGCATAGAAAACAGTGAAATCGAAGCCGTTATTCCGTTTCTTAATTGTTGTTATAATGATAATAATGATAATAATAATGATTATTATTACTATTATTATTATTATTATTATTATTATTATTATTATTATTATTGTAGTTGTTTTTTGTTATAAATTTGTTCCTTGGGTTTTTCCTGAAGTTGGTTGCTTAAAAGACCGAACCACAAAAGGGAAAAATCGTTCTTTTTTTTTTCTTTTTTACCCTTGAGTGATAATTGAAGAAATACTGTACAAAGCTCACACTGAATATAAGTATAAAGACTTCATTGCTGTTTTTGTTTGTTTGTTTATTTGCTTGTTTAGTAAAATATTCTTTGAAGATTCTTTTTTTATAATATCGATATATTTTGTAAATCTAAATGAATGTGTTAAATACTGTTTGAGCTAAAATTATATAAGTGTGTACCTATATATATATATATACATATCTAATATATCTAAATATATATAGATATAGATACAGCCGGATCTTGTGTAAGTATATGTTTTTGTTGATGTGTGTTTTTATGTTTGGATGTTTTGGATGTATATTGTTATGTATAAGCGTGTGAGTAAGTGTGCCTTTGCGTGTGTAAGTACATGTTTCCTTTAGTCTCCTTGTAAGCCTTTGAAAGTTCAACTGAGGTTGTTTTGTAGCGACGTCAATCGCAGAGAACGTTTAAGCAGATCAATGTCTGCAGCCGTTTGTCGACGAGCTGTCCTTGATTGCTAGTAGGCCTCTATGGCAAATGATTAGTTCAATCGTTTGCCAAAATGTTATTGCCTCACTCTGAAGCCACGGCCTCTTTTCTCTTTCTCTCTTTCTCGGTATCTCTCCCTCCGTATGTGCATAAAAGCTATAAACGCAGCCAATACTAAAACTAACTACACCGCAGCCAGACGCCAACCTTCTCCTCCTTCATCAACTCAATTTTCTTTTTTATCCACTGTTTAAGTTTCGATTGTTTCTCTCCTTTTATTACTCTCCCAACTTGCTCTCCTTTTCCTTTTTATGTCACGATCTTTCTTTTCTTTTTGTTTTTCACTCTCACTGTTCCTCCTCACCTCCTCTTTTCCTTTTTTTTTTTTAAATATCTGATGTTGGCTTGCAAATGACCCTATCGCCGTTTTTACGACGTGTTAGTTGTTACGTCCGATGCAAGATGACTACTGTGTTTCACCTGAAGTAGTGATCATTAAAGAGTAGCTTACCGTGTCAGCCGGGTTAAGCACACGCCTACATTGTCGACTAATGATCGACAGCTCCTATTCTATAGTGAAAGTTGTTAGAGGCGCACACAAAAGCTGTAGACACGCCCACTCAATCAGGCTTAATAGTCTACATTAAGAGAGAAGTGTTTTCATTGGTTGAAATACCGACAAGTTGTTACTTTGAAAATTGCATGAACGGCGATCAGAAGGCTTAGAAC
>CAUZXS010001969.1:110000-112500 GCA_963585895.1 Sepioteuthis lessoniana
CTATCTATCTATCTTAGACAGTCCCTATCTATCTAGCAATCTATCTATATATCTATCTATCTAAGTCTGTTTTTTTCTTTCTTTCTTTCTTTCTTTCTTTCTTTCTTTCTCTATATATCAACTTTTAATTTTTTTTTACATGAACCTCTTTATTTTTCTGGTTATATGCATGAAGCTGTTTTTGCAAAATATAACTTGTAGTTGAGCACGGAGACATTTTTGTTAATGTTTAAACATTTAGATGCATACTCATCTCACACACACACACACACACACACACACACACACACACACACACACACACACACACACACACACACACACACACACACACACACACACACACACACACCCTGTGAAAGAGTGTGTAAAACAAGTGAAACTTAAGTAACGGTCTTATTGTGTCCATAATTCTAATATTCAATAAAGCATTCCTGCTCTCGTAATATTGTATCGAGTACACTTTTCATCCACATTTTCTTATTTCTTCTTATATATATATATATATATATATATATATATATATATATATATATATATATATATATATATATATATATATATATATGATTATTTTAAGATAGAATAAGTAAATTTCCATGAAAAGTGTACTCGATGCAATATTACCTGAGCAGAAATGCTTTATTAAATATTTGAATTACGGACACACAGTAAGAACGTTCCTGAAGTTTCACGTGTTTTACACACTCTTTCACACGGTCGTGGTCTGTGTGTGTGTGTGTGTGTGTGTGTGTGTGTGTTGGTGTGTAGATAAAATATCCAACAAATGGAAGAGAAATAAAACTTAGAAATTAATTTTATAAATGGTTTATAAGATGCACTCAAAGACTTAAAAGAACCCTATACAGGTGTCTATGATTTTTTCGACATTTGCACTCAAGTTTTATGGGAAAAAAAGTTTCCACTACTACTTTCTAACATTTCAATGCTCGGCTTTTTTCCTTATAACACAATTTAAATCTTTTTTCTTCGTTGTATTAATTCATGACACCTTTGTGTATTGAGTCTAAAAAAATCAAATATACAAAAACACAATGAAAATTTATGAAGATATGACACGATTCAGTTATTAGAGAAATATAAGGCAATATTTAGAGTAACACATTTTGTACATATTAATTAAACTCAACCAAGTGTAATGAAAGAAATCTTAAATAAAATGAGTATACGAATAAGTCACCTCTAACAATTTTTATGAATTTCCTTCCAAACCAAAGATAACAATATTTTGATATTTCCTGTGAAATATTAGAGAAGCAAAAGAATATTGTTATATATTGTTTCAAACGAAATTCATTCATTCTTGAAAGTATGTAACCAAATATAAAACTGCAAACACTTTCTAACCAATAAAATTATATATATATATATATATATATATATATATATATATATATATATATATATATATATATATATATGATAAAACTAAATGGAAAAGTGGATAAGTTACAACTAGTTCAATAGTAATATTTTAAACTTTATTCAAGGAAGAACTTCTACAGACTAATTTCTAAAAAGTTTTTCCTACACTTTTCCCCATATTTTCATCATCTAGTCAGATTTTTCAAAAACTGCCATTTCTTATATATATATATATATATATATATATATATATATATATATATATATATATATATATATATATAATTTTCAGACTACTACGAATTCATATATCTCATTTCATTGATATAAAGAATGGTTATCAGGAACAGCTTATAATATTCATTTTTGTGGTACAATGTTTCATTAGAAATGATAAATCCAGTCATTTTTGTTTCTGAAGAAAATCAATTTATTATCATATTAACTGGATTATGAGCGATACTGTATATGTATATAAACAGAGCGCTAACATTTATTTGTTTAATATACATAACGATGTACATAAAAATCAACAAAAAACCCAGAAAAATTAAGTATGTGTATTATGTATGGAGTTATATCTATGTATTCATAGAGATGCATCTACAAAATCATGCATATGTACACACACACGCACACACCCTCACATACACACAAATTCATGCATACATACATGGATACATACATGTGTGTGTGTATGTTTGGGTGCGTGTGTGTGTGTGTGTGTACAATTTGTAAAGCATTGTATTATAAGGTCAATCATAACCCAGATGATAGAGTACATGAGCATATATATGCCTGTGTGTGTGTATATAAGTGTGTATGAATGTATTTATATATACATATAAACACACACACACACACACACATACACACACAAACACACGCATATATATATATATATATATACATATATATACACACACACACACACACACACATATATATATATATATATAAATGAAAATCAATTGATGAATTTTTACATATTTATGACTTTTGTCCTTCTCACTATCTATCTATCAATCTATCAATCTATCTATCCATCTATCGAGGGACCCGGTCAATATATACCTTTTCCTTGTATGCATATCTGTGTGTATGTATGTGCGTA
>CAUZXS010001969.1:117500-119601 GCA_963585895.1 Sepioteuthis lessoniana
CCACTGCTTTTCTATTCATTAAAGTCTTTAGTTATGATAGGGCAATATTGTCCGACTGTGAAAAAGAGAACAAACGTTAAGATAATGGTCGTTGCAGGCCGGAGAAGGAGTGGCTTTTCACAGTAACAGAACAGATGAAAAAGAAGACACTTATGGAAATTAAGACAACAGAGAACGAATATTAAAATAAATCCAAAAAAAAAAAAAAAACGAACAAGAGCGTGTGTGAAAGAAAGGAAGAAATAATAAAAACAAAAACACTGAATGAATAAATGAATAAAAATGAAAAGCGAGAGGACGGGGGGAAAAAGAAATAAAGTGCGTGAGGAGAATTATGAGAAAGAAAGAAAGAAAGAAAGAAAGAAAGAAAGAAAGAACACGAAGAGAATTTTGGAAGAAGAAAGAAAAGGAAAAAAAAGAGCATGAACAAAATTATGGGAGAAGAAAGAAAGAAAGAAAGAAAGAGACTTTGGAAGAAGAAAAAAATGCCATGGAGAGTATTACGAGTGAATAGAAAGAAAGAAAGAAAGAAAGAAAGAAAGAAAGGAAGGAAGAAAGAAAAAAAGAAAAACAATCTGATGGTGAAGGTGAATTGGAAAGTAGAGAGAAAAAAGGGGAAAAAAGCAAAGCATTTTTGCGATGGCTAGGTTGGGATATATATATATATATATATATATATATATATATATATATATATATATATATAAAGAGAAAGAGAGAGGGAGAGAGAGAGAGAGAGAGAGACGTTAATGCGAGTGTTGTAATAATTGATAAATGGATAATATCTGAGAAGCAGACAAAGAGATGGAGAAACAAAGAAAGGAGAAGAAAAGAGGCTGGGAGAAAAAGAGTGAGAGAGTGATATAAAGATGAAGGCATATATTTGTTAATGCATAAAGAAGGTGGCAGAGTGATCACACGCCAATAAAAGCGACAATATTTTCTAAATCCGATTGGCTAAAGGATATATTCAGGGTGAGAAGGAAGTGGGTGGGAGGATCACGAGTAATGGGTGGAGGCGACAGGGAGGCAAGAAGGACGAAAACAAGGGAGAAAATTGAAGCCTGTCGAAAAACGGTGGACGACGGTCAGAAGTGCCGTCACAAGAAACGGACTGACGATAGTGCCTGATAGATAAGGCCCACATTCAGAATATGTAGTAAACACCCAATTAATACACTTATATGTAATTAACAATCTCATTATCAGTTTCAATGAGTAGGTACTGAGGCTCATCTGGTAAGGCTGATGTTTTGATATTGGCAGGTTACTTAGGTAGAAGTATGTTTTGGTTAACACACCTATCTATCTATCTATCTATCTATCTATCACCGTCTCAAGTAAATGGTGAGTGTATTAATGAAATATAGCTATGTAGAATTCATGAAATAGATATAAGATTGCATGAATGAACCCAGAGAGAGACACGTAGTATAAAGGGAATTTGGATCTGAAAATTTTATAGTATAATGGGAAGTATAAGAGATTAATGGAAAAAAATTGCTGCTTAAGGATAAACACACACACACACGCACACACACACACACACACACACATATATATATATGTATGTATGTATATATATTCAAAGGCCCCGATTAAAACGGAATGAGATGCCATTACTTAAAGTTTCACGGAGTGAAGAAAACACTGGAATCTTCTTTTTTTTCTTTTTTCTTCCTTTTTGAAGATTTCATCATTAACTTTCCTTTTAAACCAATTCTTTTTCAGTTTCTGAGTACTGGGCTCTTCTTTTTAGATAATGTATGGATTTCAGTCTGTAAGGATCTAATAAAATACGTTTGAATCGGACTTATCAAGAATGACGCTACAGCAGGTCCTAGAATAGACACGTCTTCACGCACGCGTACACACATGCACATACGTACACATATATAAGTACGTATTTATGCAGAGAGAGAGAGAGAGAGAAAGAGAGAGAGAAACTCAGACACACACACACTCATATATATATATATATATATATAGTCTTTAGTTATGATAGGGCAATATATATATATATATATATATATATATATATATATATATATATATATATATTTGTTTTGTATATCGATGTCTTTGATTTTATCAAGTAAGT
>CAUZXS010001970.1:0-25718 GCA_963585895.1 Sepioteuthis lessoniana
TGTTCATATCTCTCTCTCTCATATATCTATATATATATATAATCACTCTATTCACCTCTCCCTGATATATAAATCAGTCAGTTCATATCCATATATATGTATATTTCAAACTGTATTGAAAGGAATTGTTTGTGACGTTTTACATATCTTACTATATATATATATATATATATATATTTGTGTGTGTGAATACAGACACACTTAAATATTATTACACATCTATTAACACGGTAATAGTATCGTCTCTTTTTCCCTCTCTCTCTCTCTCATATATATATATATATATATATATAATGTGAGGTATTGATGTGGGAAGAAATTTGGACATTTATTTAAATTGACACAAACAATACGAAAATATTTCTGTTTATAGTCAACTTGATACACAATAGACATCACATAAGGTATGTCCGTGATGTAGAGAGACCATACGTTGGTAAAAAAAAATCAGCTACCCATATAGTTATTTACGATGCTTTTTGCTTCAATGTAGCACAAGGCCATCTGAATGGGGCACCCAACTAGACTCGAACCCTCTCATGAAAGTTTGCTAGTCTTGCTTGTTAACCATTACAGCACTCGAAGCGCCCATATAATCCGCTTGAAAATACATGTTCAAATCACAATCCCTTTGTATAAATTATACATGACACACGAATATATTTGTTTTTCGTGAACTATATTAAGTAAAACAAGAGGACAAGTGTTTGATGTCTGCTGTAACTTGTAAATTTGCCACTATCGTTAGTGTTGTCAGCACTCGAGTCCACGTAAACAGCCAGAATTTTGAATCATTGTTTTAGGTCTTCTTCAGTTGAAAGACTAACACATTAACAGTCTTCCAACAGTCACGTGTCAGGTACATCAAAATTTTGTTAAGATTTATAGATTATCTTAACATACGAATAGTTTTGAGGAGAACACGAAACATAGGATGCTGTAATTCCCAATGTATCCATAGCCACAATTATTGCAGGAATATTACACACATACGTGAATATGTACCCATCATGTACAGAAAGATATATGCTATATTTATGTGCACTTAAAATATCTTCAAATTCCTATACTTATGTATAGATGCAGTCAAGGTACACATCCAGTTGATGTGACTAGAAAAATTAACACACACACACACACAGAAGTAAATTTCTTTTTCTCTTAATATCTATGTATTTAAGATAGATGATTTTATATGTGTGTGTATGTGTATGAATAGGGAACGTTAGATTTGAACCGACATACATGTATATATACATACATGTGTGTGTGTGTGTGTGTTCACTAGTGAGGAAAAGTCTTTTACTATGTGCGTGTGGAGAGAGAGAGAGGGGGGGGGGAGAGAAATGAAAAGATATATAAATGTGTGTGTGAATATATATATATATATATATATATATATATATATATTAATAGACGTTGAGATATATATAAATATCAGCAGAGAGAGATGTATAAATACATCTATCTATATCTACATGTATATATATATAGATAGATAGATAGATAGGGAAAGAAAAAAGAATATAGATAGATATATAAATATATGTATTAAAATATATATATATAGAGAGAGAGAGAGAGTGAGGAGAGATGTGATATGTCAATGTTTGTGTTAATATATATATATATATAATATAAATAGAGAGACAAGCAGAATTACTGGAATAAACGTGTGTGTGTATAGAGAGAGAACTGAATATATATATATATAAACGTGCATGGCTTTTTTCAAAAGTTAGCTATTTCCCATTAGTTCCAGTGGTCGGTGCTCAACCTCTAGTAAAAAGCCAGAATATTATATACTAATCTTTAACCCCCTCCCACTCTTTACTTGGATGATTGACGCCACACGATCTTCCTAACGAGTTTCCACTCTATTTGACTTTGAGTCGCACCTCGGTAAACTTAATAAATATTGTGAAACGGCAACACACAGGCATAATACCGATTCAAATAACAGATACAAACACAAAGATGAAGTTCTTTCGCATTCTTGAAATTGCGCACGAATTTCACCCAAAAGAGATGCATCTACTAAATTGGATTCGAAGGCAACTACGCCGCCCGCACACACGCACGCACGCACACACGGGAATACTATTATGTATTTTTAGTTGAACATTACTTCAGAAAATATACACACACGCGAGCGCACCTATTGAAAACCAAGGCCAAACATATATACCAGCTGAAAATGCACACGTTTACCAACGGAAGCATACTCGTTTGTTTGACTGACACACACACACACACACACACACACACACGCGCGCGCGCACATGTACACACTTACTAAAATGTAAATATCAATTTACCGAAATTAACCTTACATACTGAAAATGCATATACATATTTTTAAGCTGCACACACAGACTGGAAATGCATATACACACTGAAAATACACATGCACACCTTCTGAATTCATTCATAGAAATATACACATCCCTTGAAAAGGCATGAATCCATCTGTTCCGCCTTTGCTCATAAGTAAATAGTTAGGCAGAGTTCTTTAGCCTTGTTTATGCAACCAGTCTAGGAGATAGACACTCTGAATTCAAACTATCTATACTCGCTTTAAAATGACCTTGTGTAATATTTTGTCTGTGATGAAGGGGTTGGGTAAACATACACATGGTAACAATTTACATAAATGTACACTCTTACTGAAAATACGCATACGCACTAATTGAAATTATGTATTGTACATGATGTACACAAATATATTCGCTGAAGATACACACACACACACACACACACACACACACACACACACACACACACACAGTCGAGTGTGTGTTTGCTCTTATAGGAGGGAATGATTTCGGAGATATAGCCCAAGAGTCAAAGAAGCATGAGACGTACAAGCTCATTTCAATTTAGTGATGAAATGTTATGCAATTCGTATTTTCCATTCTTTTGTTATTTTCTTTTGTAAATGTATCCAGGGTTTTGCCTTTTTTTGTCTATTTCCATCCTCTTCTTCTCTCATATATATATATATATATATATATATATATATATATATTATAAGAGTATTGGTTGTCACTAAATCACTTTGTGGGTATGTGTCGAAACAAGTGCAATATAATATAGAGAGTGCTCAATATCTAGGATAGAGCTATTATAATAATAATAATAATAATAATAATAATAATAATAATAATAATAATAATAAATATATATTAGATATATACTCTTTCTCATCCCTGTCTCATGACAATAAGTTTTATGTATTTAAGAAAATAGAACCATATAGTGACGGAGGATCGTTTCATCAGAAAATTATAGGTTTTTTTTTTAAATAAATACTTGAAATATAAAGTCATGAAATTGACGTGAGAAAACATTTATTTTGTGTTTTATCCTGCTCTGCTTGCCAGGATTTGAGCACTTTTCTTATTTATAACGTTTTGTTCTCTTCAATATATATATACATAATATATAACGCCCCTTGGTTCGATTTTTACGTTCGATTGAAAATGGTTTAAGCGTTCGCTTGCACCTATGTATGGATATATCTATTTCTTTCTCAAAACACATAATCTAGAGAAATGTATAAGAGAGTGTGTAAGGTGTAAGATGCGTGCATTATCGTTGCGTTTCAGTACACTAATGTATGAGAAGTAATTTTACTCAGATAAAAAAACCAGCTTCTTTAGAAATTGTGTCTATACGAGGAGACACCACGGCGAATAATAATACATCTGTGCGTGTATTTGCAAACAGATATGTTAAGCGCACGTCGTGATGGCGTGGTTATCCTATTTACCAACCCCTCCGCTCGGGCAGGATATGACACAAGGTCAATTTTTAAGCGGAGTTTAACAGGTTTCAATTCAGAGTTTTCCTTCTCCTAGACTAGTTGCCTCACCAAGGCTGAAGAACCTAGTCTGTCCTACTATTTACCCATAGCTGGAGGGAGAATAATTGGATTCATACCTTTCCCAAGGGTATTAGTGCTATGTGAAATTTGAACTCGTGTCACCGTATCCATTTCCTACGACGATAACCATTACACCACGGGCACCTCCTGTGATGGCGTGGTTATTGTCCCTGACCCGGAAGCCAACAGTAGTGAGTTCGATCCTTAACTGGAATCCAACTGTGACTTTAACGAAAACTTTGCTTCGTGCAAAACAATAATAGATGCTTTCATGAACCTAAATTCTTATTTTCACTCCTACTCGTTAAGTGAAAACACGCAGCACACGATAATGTATACAGGGTTGGGCAGAAATAATAGAACACCTAATAATTGTGCAAAATTTAAAACATCTTTATCGAGAAAAGTTGATAACAAGGTAATTAAAGTAGAAGGAGAGATTTATTGAAAAGCAAAATCGACACTATAACGTTTCCGTTCTAATGAACCATCATCAGGACAGTGAGGGATGATATTAGTGATGTTAAATCGACGATGGATGTTTTAAAATGCAAAAAATGTCAAAACCTCGGGAAAATCTGTATGCAAAGAAAGAGTTGGCCGTTTAATCAAAACGCTGATTCACTAATTAAACAGCCAACTCTTTCTTGATATACATATCATTAAAACTGAAACGCTATAGCGTCAACTTAGCTTCTCAATAATCTCTCCTACTTGGATTACCTTGTTATCATTTTTTCTCTATATTGTCAGATTATACTCCATTTTCTACTTCTAAAACAACTTTATAAAATAGCTTATAATGTATGGGATTCTTGTTCTTGAGAAAAAAATGCTGGAAACTTATTTAGAATGTATGTCAGGTCTTTAGAAATGTTGGGAACCTTGTGTGGTGCAATGGTAAGCAAGCTACTCTAGCTGGCCATTACTAGTGAGTTTGATTCTCACTAGGTGTTCCTTACTTCCGTCTTTATGTCATAGTAAATGAATACTCTTTAGAATTGTTTAATTTCCTCTTTGATTATTTTTGATATCCCAATTATATTTGCTATATCAGTTATACACACACACACACACACATCTATATATATATATATATATATATATATATATATATATATATATATATATCACATCAGTTGGTCTGAAAATAACATATTTACACCACACCTACGTTATGAGCAGGATATGACACAAGAGCAATGTTAAACGGAGTGTAGCTAACTTGATTCCAGGGTTTTCCTTCTCCTAGACTGGTTAACAAACTAAGGCTAAAAAACTGTTTGCTCTACTATTTACACACAGCTTGGGAAATCAGCCTTATCCAGAATTTGAATTCAGATTATCGATTCTATTTATTCTATTTTCAACAACGATAAGCGTTACGCTAAACACGTCTCACATATATACACTTAAACCAGCAATCCATTGTATATGACTGTAACAATGTGCATATATGAATATATATATGTGTGTGTGTGTGTGTAGTTAGGCAGCAGTCCTTTATTCAAGCATAATAATTAATAAAACATAATAAATAATAAAGACACATTTTGTCAATATAATTTTATTATGATCCTTTTTCGTTTCCTGACAAGTGATTTGGTTTTAGGATGGAGTTGGTAGATGAATTTAACATGTCAGTTTAATCCAACTATAAGTCTATGTCATTTTTACAATGTTATAAAATAACTGAAAAAACCTTTTAAAAAAAATCTTTACACTTGCAAACTAATAATGGCCTATGAAAGGTCCGAAAGCACTCGGGACGGTAAATTAATCTACCTACTCCAACCTAAAACCAAAATATATCTTATTTATTATTTAATCAAACATATTATATGTGTGTGTGTGTGTGTGTGTGCAGAATAGTACACTATGACCTATTTCAATTTTTCGTTTCATTTTTTTATTTGGAGCACTTTAACATATACTATATATCGCCCTGAAGATAGTTTGACTTTGAAATACCGGAACATTGATATATGTTGTTTTTGTTTTTTTGTTTTTTTTTTGTTTTTTTTTTTTTTTGGTGGGGGTTCTCTCTCTTGATTGAAAAGTAACTCGCTATTTCCTATCTTCTCATATTCCTTTCTTGAAAAAATTATAGTTAAAAAATTAATTATAAGAATTTCAAAATTGAAAGTTACTTTTCCATCACCCTATATCTATATATATATATATATATAGCCATATTGAATGTCATGCACAAGGAACGTTTTATCATTTTTTATTTTATCTAACTTTTTACAAGAGGACATGTATAAGCATTAATGAGGTATAAGAATTCTCCAGGTCCAAGGGCTTTCGAACATTGTTTGACCATTGTCAAGAACAGGAACACTTCGAATAAACTGAGATGTTAGATTAGAAGAGAGTTGATAAGAACAGGTCAATATTTCAGTTTATTTGAAGACAGCACTAGCATATATGTCTGAAAACGCTGACGGAATAGGGTAGGAGATATACCATATACCATCCAAAAGATCGGAGAATTTAGACAGCTCAAACCATGGATAGTAATGATTTTGATATTTAACCAATTTCCAACTAAAATAGTATTTGACACAATGTCATTTTATTGTGGGGAGCTACGAACGAATCGACTCATGCGTGACGATTACAAAAAAATGCTTGGTCACGTTGTCATTCTCTTTTCGAGGTGCCTTAGACGTCAAGCGAAAAATTCAGCCCAGCTAAGAAGGCCCTAAGATTTCGTTATTGTTGGATCTTTGTTGCTGACTTTTGTGTAAACAGCAGACTCGTGGAGTGCTTCGAAGGAAACAGTCGAAACTCTGTTATTTTTTTATTATATTCTTTTATATTTTTTTATTCATTATTTATCTATTTTATTTTATTTTTTTTTTTTTTTGGTAATGATTGCTCGAAATGTTTTATTGCACTTATATGGTCTACAAGCGTTTTTGTCGTCATGGCATGGGATATGTAAGTATATAATTGTGAATGTATGCATTTACCCAACCCCTCCGCTGCTGACTGAATGTGAAACAATTACTGCTGGTTTGAATTTGGTATTTCATTCTCCTAGAATGGTTGCCTAACCAAAGCTGAAGAATCCAGCTATAGCTGCGGGAGGAGAGATGGATTTATTCCTTTCCAAAAGAACATCAACGTGAAGTGAAATGCAAATAGCCTAGTCCAGGATTTGAACTCGAGTCGCTGGCTCTATTTCCTACGACGGTAACCGTTACGTTAAGCGCGCCTCCTACTTTTGCGAATGTAAGTGTACGTAGTTGTGTAAGTACATATATGACCAACCATCAATGACCCGAGAGACCAGGGTTCAATTCTAGGCTGAGTCATATGAAAGACTCAAAAAATAGCACTTGATGCCTCCTTGTTTAACACTCAGCATTATAAGGTACGAATCAAGGGTAAGTGGAGCAACCAGGGAAAGGAGTAGCACTCTCCCCTACACCTCGATGTAGTCACCCTCAACTACGGCTGCTAACTTTACTTTGACCGGCCCATTGGCACAATGGTTAGAGTGTTCGCCCATTGTCCGGAAGAGCAGTGTTCAATTCCTTGGCGAGTCCTACCAAAGACTCAAAAAATGGTACTTGATGCCTCCTCGCTTAACAATCAGCATTGTAAGGTACGGATCAAGAGTAAGTGGAGCAATCTAGGGGAAAGAGTAACGCCTTTTCCAACACCTCGGTGTAGTAGCTATTGAAAATGGATTTACAATGAACACAGTGTTGGAACGACTGTATAAAACTGTATATGCATTTGTGTAAATATGTATATGAATATAAGTAAAAATGAAGAGCACTTCACAATTTGTCAACTGTTTACAGGTGAACTCTAAACAAATGCAATAGAGAGAAAATGGGGATGTATGAAGATTAAGTTGCGCTTTGAATCTTTATGTTCACGAATCTAATTTTATACTCGTTTTATATTTTTGGCCACGTGTTTTTCTGATTACATGTAATATAATGGCCGAGGGATTTCGTTTTATGCCTTTGGGTTTAGTTAGGCTGAGAACTTTTCGGCTCTGTGCATGGGTTACTTAGGTGCAACATTAACACAGGTGTTCACGCGCGTGAGCGAAGCAGACGTGTCACTCTGAGATGTCACAATAGTCCAGATTGGAAACGGGGCTAGAGAGTGCGGTTGACGTCACACACCGGAAGCGCACGGAGGATTTGGGGGATTTTGAAAAAGTCAGTCAGTGGAGTTGAGTTCTGCCTCAGAAGACGGTTGGCTTTCGCTTACTCGCCGAAGCCAGGCCAATGGCCTTGTAGCGAGTGCCACACGTGTTGGGGGGCGGCAGATGGAAAAGTCATCATAGAAAGATTGTGCATCTCTCTTCCTTATGTCGAAACCTTTAACTCAAAGGTAATAAAAGGTTTCGTACCTGAACTAAGAAGTCGTTACGTGTTTTAGGATTCCTATGTTCTCTGTATATATGTCATGAACATTCTATGTACGTTTCGCATATCCGTATCTGGCTATGGTACATACATAGGCTAACTTTTAATGTGCGTTTTCCCGCGTTTGCCTTTTTTTCTTCTTCTTCTTTTTTTTTTTTTTTTTTTGGCTGCTTGTGGATGAAAATTTAGTATAACAATCTGTACAGTCATGTATTTCCTGTTACATACTCCTAAAATACATACACACACACGGTTCATTCAATAAATCAGGTGAATTTTGCCAAAGATGTTCGCAATAGGAAGCACTGTTTATAATTGCACCGTATCCAAGAAAATCTGTAGTGATGGGTCTTTTATGTCCTAGAATACAGTCAGCATTACCTTCTTTACTAACCACTGCGCCCGGAACTTTTTCCTTACCGGAGAATCAATGTGTTACCATTCCATGTCTTTTCGGCTCAAACTAGTTGTACCGAACCTATGTTTCGTCAATATTCTTAAAAACATGCTTCTCCGTACACATCAAAAATCAATTTGTAAATTTCAGAATTTGCTGACCAACCTCATTTCAACGCTGGAGCAGTCTGTTTGAGTTACCACCATTTTGAATAACCTCAAAAGAAATATTATTTTGAGATCAAAATAATTTTTGCTATAACCAATTCCAAACAATGTAACGTTTACATTTATGAAAAAAATTCTGATGAAAAAATCCATTTTACATTATTCAAAAAAAAAAAATCTCTACATATATTGAATGACCTTCGCGTATATTATCCCCTTATTTATTGAATGAGCCTAGTATAACGGGAGCATCTAATGAATCTGAATCATACGAAGTAATTTCCTAATTTTGGTTGTTCATCGGTCAGATATCAGTGGAAGTTGCGTCTTTACGTTTTTCTGAGGATTAACGAAGTCTATAATCGAAATAAAAGATTCCCTAACATCTACGAAGGATAGAACTCGATACTTTAGTAAACAGTCGGTAATATTAACTTGATAACTATTGTCTTACCACAATGTTTTACCATGTCTTGATTTGCTTTTACATATATGTGTGTATACATACTTTGCTTTTATAACATATGTGAGCATTGTGGCTGTGTTACCGGTGGTTATTAACGTTTTTCAGTGTATATCGTCTGGAACAAACATGTGCATAAAAGTTTTTTTAAGGTTGCGCTCAGATTTTTTTGTAACCATACGCGTACATTAACCAATAAGTCTGTAACCTAATGAGGAAAAAATACCTTAATTTTACTCTCATTTTATACTATGTCAGTTTTACACCATACAAGTTTTTTCCAAGATAATTTCCATCTGTTTCAATGCACTTAATCCCTTGTTTGATATCAATCTCTGGTATGGAAGACGGTGAAAATTCCAAAGAGAAACGCGGCTAATGTCTTTATATTTACTGATATTCTCATCATCATCATGTCGTGCCGCTAGCACGGATATCCCTGACCCTCTCGCCACTTCTCCCAATCATTCATCGCTTCTGGCAGGTCTTCAGGGCTGCATCCCGTATCCTCACACAACTGCTGTATGTATGTTCGAGCTGGTCATCCTACTTTTGCTTGGCCATATGCTGGGGTCCATAAGAGTATATCACTGATGAGTTCATCCTTGCTTCTCCAGCAATGTCCTGCGTGTCTGGTTCGTCTAACTTATATAGTTTTCGTGATGGGAGGCAGGTGGCCGTATAGTTGGTGCCTTGTATTGTTTACTGATATATATATTTCAAGTGTAAAATAAGATAAATAAACATGATAAAAACTCATGACTCAGAGTTTCACGTAGTCGATCTTCAGGTGAGCTAGCATTCAACACACACACACACACACACACTCTCTCTATCTCTGGTTATTTGGTTTAATGGCGTATCAGTCTTTGTAGGTTATTTAATGCCATGTCCTATTTATACAAATGACTTTTTAATGAATAGTTTGTCGGTAACATTTTTTTAACAACCCAGTGGTCTTGTTTGTACACTATTAAATAGTTTCAAGTTTAGTAAATAATCAAACAGTTCTATTTGACCTACAGATGGGACCCTGACAGGTACTACAAACCCAAGTCAATGTGTACCTGAAAGTAATGGCCCTGAAGGGTACGACACATTCCCCAAAGCTTCAGTACTGGAGCCTCACTGTCAGATGCAGTTTAGTGTCATATCCAGAACACTCATTGGAAAGGGGACATCTTACCCCTCTGCAGAGATGCGGTTGGCGTAATCTACAACTCGAGCCGATTGGGCTATCTCTTTTTTTCTTTCTCTCTCGTGTTTGTATCCATACATATATATATATACAAAGCATAGCTTAAATTTGACGCAAGACAACAAGTACTTGAGATATATGAAACGGGATAAAAGTTCGCGACTCAAGGTTTCACGTCGGTCTTCGAATTAGCTAGTCTTCAATATATATGGAAGAAAATAATGGATAGTAATCCGACAATTTGTGAAGAAAAATTGACCACAAGTAATCCAAATAGAAAGTGGGGATTTATAGAGAAACAGCCAACTTTTCTTATTGTACAACTTTTCAAAATTTTTATATATTTTACACTTTTTATACATCCATCTACACTTAACATCACTAATAATACCCCTCACACACCTGATGATGGTTCAGCAGAACCGAAACTCTATAGTGTCGACTGACTTTGTTTCTCTATAAATCCCTACTTTCTATTTGGATTACTTGTCAATTTTTCTTCCTATATATATATATATATATATATATATATATATATATATATATATATATATATATATATATAAGTGTATCTTGTATTTGGTACAAGACTACAGGTATTGGACATCAAGTAAGGGTCGTATTCATTCAGTAATTGATCTGCTATACTTGCTTACAATCACACTATTAGATATCATAAACGCATGCGCACACACACACACACACACCGAAATTATTTAGTTGTTTTGACGGCCATTAAAATCCGTATATTCATTAGTACATGTGATAAAATGATAGTATGCTGTACACATTATTAAGATGACATCATGTTAATAGTATATATATATATATATATCCACACTAGATGGAACCTCCCTGAAACTGGTTGACAAATTCACCTACCTAGGGAGCAGCGTCTCATCAACCGAAAAAGACATCAACACACGGCTAACGAAGGCATGGACAGCTATCGATAGGTTTTCGATCATATGGAAATGAAACCTGACTGATAAAATGAAACGCAGTTTCTTCCAGGCTGCGGTCGTGTCGATACTGCTGTATGGATGCACTACTTGGACGCTGACTAAACGGTTGGAGAAGAAGCTAGACGGCAATTATACAAGAATGTTGCGAGCAATATTGAACAGGTCCTGGCAGCAACACCCCACACGGCGCCAACTGTACGGCCACCTACCACCTATCACGAAAACTATACAAGCTAGACGAACCAGACATGCCAGACACTGCTGGAGAAGCAAAGACGAGATCGTAAGTGATGTGCTCTTGTGGACCCCCGCATATGGCCAATCAAAAGCAGGACGACCAGCTCGAACATTCATACAGCAGCTATGTGATGATACGGGATGTAACCCCGAAGACCTGTCGAAGGCGATGAATGATAGGGAGACGTGGAGAGAGAGGGTCAGGGATATCCGTGCTAGCCGCACGTCATGATGATGATGATATATATATATATATATATATACTGGGTGTGCGTGCGTGCGTGCGCGCGCGCATAACGTTCGGAAATAAATTTACACGGTACTGAAGACCCAGGAAAGCAAAATAAATAAATAAATCCTCCGAAGTTACGACTATGGAAGAGAACGAACGAAAGGCATATCGATGAAGAAATCAATGAGGATGCCAACGAACGACATTAAGGAAGAAGGAAAACGAACGAACGAGTGAGTGAATAAGATGTGCCTCCTGTTTGTATGGCGATTTGAAAAAAAGGAAGGAAGGAATAAATGGAGAAAGCCGAATGTGAAGGGGAAAAGCTCTCAGAGAAGTTGGTGTAGCTGCTGCAGCAATGATATCAATAAAGAGACAAGAGAGGTGGGGGAGACTACTAGAGGGAGTATTGAATGAAGTGTAAGTCGTTCGTGTGAAAGTAGGAGGAAGGCGAAACGGAGAGAAACAGAAAGACACTTGAACCAGAGGAGAAGCTTGAGATGAAGATTATAGGCTAAGACAAGAAAGCGAATTTTGTTTTCATGGACAGAGAGAAATATAGAGAATGATATTGATTGAGAGAGGAGAAAAAGAGAGCAGATAGATAGATAGATAGATAGAACGTGTAAGAGTCGATATGAGCGATTACCGGTTTCAAGTTTATAGAGAGAAGTATGTAATTAAACTTTGTATGCATATTCATTGGCATATACAAAATGCAACCGTGGTGTAATAGTTATCGTCGGAGGAAATGGACACGGCGACACGAGTTCAAATCCTGGACGAGACTTATTTCATTTCACATAGCACTAATACCCTTGGGGAAAGGTATGAATCCAATTATTCTCCTGCCAGCTATGGGTAAAATAGTAGGGCAGACTAGGTTCTTCAGCCTTGAAGAAGGAAAATCTAGTCTAGAAGAAGGAAAATTCTGAATTCAAACCTGTTAAACTCCGCTTAAAAAATTGACCTTGTGTCATATCCTGCCCGAGCGGAGGAGTCGGTAAATATGTATACAGAATGCAACCGTGCACGCACGAACACACAAACAATTATTCTTTAAGTTTAGCTTAATCTGAAACAGGACCAAATGATGGAAAATTTAAAAATTGTTGGAGTTAGAAATATTGTGTTGCGTTAATAGAGACGGTCATCTTGCTTGTCTGATGTCAATAATTCAATAACATAGCTTTACCAAGGCTTGATCCTTCGACCACTGGCACCGGTGAGAAATTCATAACGGAACCACCAAGCAGTCCTTCGTTCTCTTTCTCTCTCTCTCTCTCTCTCTCTCTCTCTGCATCTATCTATCTATCCATATAATTTTGTTGATACCTCTCTTCCTAACTCTCACGAAGATTAACGAAAAGATTGATGGAGAAAATAAGGTGGGTAAACGAGAGAATCTCTGTTTTTAAAAAGTTAGAGACCTAGTGGTTTAGAGAAAAGGCAGGCACCCTTAACCGAGGGTCGGGGTCGGCTTTCGAAAGTAAATAAAGCAAGATGTTATCCAAGAAAAGCTGATTGACAGAGAAACTGACACAGAATGAGAAGGGATAAATCCGTCAAGATAACTTAGCAGTAATAAGTAAACATATACATGGAGAGAGAGAGAAGATATGTGAATTAATGATTTGTGGGTATGGTGACTGACACAAGACATGTGTTAGCAAAATCCCTGATAACCAAAAATGGAAATAAAGTGTGTTAAACCAAAGATGGGTAGAGGCATACCGGGAAAGAAAGCACCGTGTTATTTTGGGGTTCCAATATTCAATACCTAACTGCATGAAGGACTTAAGAACATACCGTTGTCGCTAAGAAGAAGCAAAAAAAAAAAAGAAAGAAAAAGAGGCTTGAGGTTAAAGAAAGAAGGAATGAGGGGAAAAAAGTAACGGCATTTGAAGATAAGGAAAAAATATTATGAAATAAAAATAGAAAGATTATTTGGAACTTGAAGTGAATAGATTTAGTGTAATAGCTATACAAGTGAGCCGTACCAAAAGGCACTGAAGAGGGCCGTAGAAAGAAGCGGTAGACGTCTTGATTCCATGTGGATAAAATAACTACAGAAGAAAGAAAGCAAGAAGGGTCCGTTAAGTTTTTGTACGAATTGGGAGGAGGCTGTGGTGGAAGTTGTGGTGGAGGCGAAATAGGATGCTGATGAAGAAGAAGAGGCGGAGGCTGCTGTGACTACTGCTGCTGCTGCTGTTCCGCATAGGACCAATAGTGTTCTTTCTGCTGTCGACAGAAAAACCTTCTTTCTCTCTTTCGCTCTTTGATTCTTTTTCTTTATTCTTTTTTTTTCTTTCTTTCTTTTACTTCTTTTCTTTTTTTTTTTTTTTTTTTTTTTTACTACCTCTGTCTCAGTCCCACCCCCTTTTTTTTACCTCTCGCTTTTCGTCATTTTCATCTCTTTTTAAAAAGACCAATCCTTTCTTTCACCCCTCCTCCTCCTCCTCCTCCCACTCTTCCTCTCTTAGTAGCAAACGCACCTCCATCCGCCTTCCAACCTCGCCTGCCCGCCCGCTCTTCCGCACGCACACGCACGTTTGCATATAACATTTACGATTGCAATCTTACCGAAAAAGAACGTAGTCACAATTAAAGAATTACACGCGTCCATGCTACACATAATGAACAAGGAGAGAAGGCTTACATACCCTGAGTTCTGTGTTGAAGACGTAGACTTTACGCATGTCTCACAGACTAATAATATATACACACACACGCGCACAAACTGGAAAGGAGTGCGTTCTGTTAAGAAGAAGAAGAAGAAGAAGCTAGCTTCTAACTTAACATGTGTTCATCTCGTTTTTCTCTCGATGGCACAGCCAGCTAGCCCGTATAACACAGCTTTTTGGATTTTCTTTCTATGTAGCAGTTGATTTCTACATATTTCTGTTTTTGTGTTTTGCAACATCAGTTCATGGAGCCTACTACCTGAAATGGATTACTAATAAGAAACGTCTCACATTCAAAAATATTTTTGGACTTTGAAAAAAAAATTAAAAAATACAATTATTATTAATATATATATTTTTAAATAAAAGGTAAGTGTTTTCTTCTACACCGATCACTTTAATTTCATCTGTCCCCCTATATTTTCCTTTTTTTTTTTTCTCGCTCAGATTTTTAAAAAAAATCTTTACCGACGTTTCTGTAGTATATCTCTATTTTCTATGATTTTTAACTATTACATTAAAATGATAGCAATTATTTTTAATTCTACATTTGACAATTTTTGTTTGTTTGGAGAAAACAACTTCTATTTTCTTGTGACGTTCAAATCACTCACCCTTAAAATTACCAATATACAATTTTTATTTTAACCTAGTAATGTTTATGATGACTTTGGACTATAACTAGTAAAAGGTCCGCAATTTTCTTTAACAGTATCCCACCGTTTTACTAGGAGGGAAAAAGGCGTGGGAGAACTTCATAATTTTTTTTTAATTCGTATTTTATGTGCTTACTTGTTGGTTCACAAGTGGTTTTTGTTTATTAGCAATGTTCGTCATCTCCAGAGAGATTCTCTAACAAAAGTGTTTTGTTTCTTTTCCTACTTTAAAATTCTAAGACCCTGTGTCGTGTGTAAAAATCTTTCCTATGTCATTCAATGGAATAGACTTCTTCATACCATGGTAATTCTTGGATTTCTTTAAGTCTTTTCTTCACTTTCTCTCTCAATCGCATTTTTCGTTATAGATGAATTTAACACACACACAAATATATATATATATAATGTCCTGACTAATAATCATACAATGGTTTCAAAGAGTATAGACCAAATTTTAAAACTTTTTTTTTTTTTTTTGGCAAGATAAAAATTGACGTAACATTTGTACTTTCGAATGTAATACCTCAAAACTTACAAAGACTTCAAATTAATTACTGGTCATTTCATTCGAAGGATTAAGTCTCTTTGCTTTAAGAATACGATTCGATCGTAGAGAATTCAAATTCATATTCGTGAATAGTTCCATACAATATCTATGCATACGTCAGATTGTACACACATGTATACGCGGATGTGTACACTCAGCTGTGTGTAATGCATTATACATTATGATGTATGTGTAAAGGGACTATGAATCTAAATTGTATACGTACTACACGCACAGTATCTATAAAACCCCTAATTAGGGTACACATTTCTACAACAGTACATGATAAATCAAAAGTTTTAAAAAGGAAGGGACGCCATTCGACATTTAGGCGTGTGACTTTAATTGTGTGTGTAGATAGATAGACAGAAACAGGCTCAGATACAGATTTAGATGGAAACATACTTAGACAACAAATAGGAATACCTAATGTGTGCATATATATATATAGAGAGAGAGAGATGTACATACATATATGGATACATTAGCGCCGTTTTATTTAAAATCAAGACAATCTCTCTCTCTCTCTCTCTCTCTCTCTCTCTCTCTCTCTCTCTCTCAAGCAAGGTGTGCATATGTATATACTCCGTATCTGCTATAACTATTAAGAAATGAATTGAAAATTTTCTTATATCTTAGCTGACTCGGGCAATAAGAAAAATCAATAGTGATGATTGAAACAACAATAATAATAATTTTGTCTTAAACCATGAAACCTTAAATGATACTTACCTTCTAAATACAGCGAAAATTTACGATTGACTCATTTCAATTCGTTATGACAACACTTAGAATCACATGAACGCAAAACACTACAAACACACACATTACAGACACTTTACACTGAATAGAAGAAAAAAGAAATACACTACAAATATTTTAACGGTAATTGCCCTCTCCTTTCCCCCATATAAGCTTAGTTTGGCACAAGGCCACAGACATCTTGTGAAAATCAAATTCTCCTCTAAACAGTAAAAACAGCTTGCTTGACCATTCGTCTAAGTCGAGACGCTTAATACAGCAATGCACACGGTATTGTATATAAACATACATACACACGCAAAAAGCGTGCATATTATCGGCAAATACTTCCGAGGGAATGTTTAAGAATAATATTGTGTAATAAACACACAGAGACACCTAATAAACAGATCAGTTAATGTAAATATATACAAGATACCCTCGTGCGTCAAAAACTACGAACCATTTTCATCAAAAGGTTAAAAGCATATAAAAAGGGACACACAAGAAAAAGAAAACATGTGTGTATATATATATATATATATATATATACACGCAGGTCCTCAATAACACATTTAAAACACATTACTATGTACAGCCATGTGCCTGATACGGCATTTCACCCATTTGCAACACACACGTACACACACACACACACACTCACATCTGATTTTTAATTATAATGATACATTATTTTATACAACACACGACTACTGTGTAGAGTGTAAAGACTCACATGGAGACCTACCCACAATGAATCGTCCGTGCGTGCTTGATTGAAAATAAATATATTGTAGCACTATCACAGCATTATATGTAAAAGCACTGTTATTGGGACACTTGTATAGTACTGATTTGGTGCGAATATAAGTTTTTAATTATACCCAACGATCAACTTATTAAATGCTTACATTGTACATTTGGCATAAACAAGAGTGCATATGTGTATACAAGACACTAAAGGCTGTTTTACAGGCACACACACACATACACAAACATAACACTAACCACAGAGTGATCTTGATATTAAAACTCCATGCAGTCTCGCCAAGGTTCGACAGAATTCGATCTTACGCACCTCGTCAGAGTGTCCTCGTGCCATACTTATCTCTAGGTTACTATCTCAAGTAATTAATAAAAGAATTACCACATGCGTTCATATTTATGAAAGATGATGATGATGATAGCAGCTGATTTTAGTTGTGAAACTATCCATTTGTAAAATCAGTAAGGGTAATTAAAAGAGTCCTGGTGACTTGAGGAGACTTGCTGTCCCTCAGACTCCTGTGAAAAACTATCAATTAGAGCTAGAATGAAAAACCCACAAAGATTATTATAATCATCATCTTAGACTTTTTTCTTTCCACACTGATGCACGAAGACATATAACAAGAAGTTTATTTACATACACATACAGCGAAATATATAAATAATGTGAATCATTGATGAAGACAATTTAAAGATCTTCTAATTGAAAAGACTTGGAGAAAAACTCAGAAAACGAAGAGAAAAAATGACTAAAATAAAATAATAACCGTAAATGTATAGAAAAGGAACTAAATAATAATGATAATAATACCAACAGCAACGCGAAAGATTAACATCTGGTTAAAAAAAAACGGTTGGCGGGTTTTAGAAACTGTTTTTTGATCTGTAGACATTAAAGGCTCAAAAATGAAGGGTACTTCATTTGGTGAATTTTGCGTGCTGATTTGTTCAAAGAACACTGCTTCTTGGGTGTGGAAGTTGATGTTGTCTTAATAAGGATATTTCCCTAGATGCGTGAGTGAATGTGTTATGTAGTCAGCGGTAGCCTTTCAATCTATACACATTTATGCGTTTTAAAAAGATTTTGTGTGTATTTTTACATCTCTTTCTCAACGCATTTTTCTTTCAACCTCCCCCTACCCCGTCTCGCCACCCGGAGACTACACATATCTCTTCGTGTGTGTTTATATGTGAGTAAGGCAGTCGGATTCGTTGAAGTACTTTTCTTCCGTGGATGTTTGGCTTATGAATACGAGTGCGCGCGCGCGAAGCTGAGCAAGCCCACCTATGTTACACGAATACAATGTACACACACACACTCACACACACACACACACACGCGCGCACGCGAAGTTTGTGTGGCCATGTACATGTGTTCGCGTGCATGTGTTTTTTTGCATCGCTTCTCTATGCGTTAGAGATGTGACCGAATAGACACAGTGTCATCAATGTGGGTCATGAGACACATGCCTTTGCATTACGACATTGTTTAGAGTGTGAAATAAAACAATGGAAATTGTATTTTTGTAATGAGCAACTGTGTACCAGACATGAATGTACTTCATTCTTTGCGATATATATATATATATATATATATATATATATATATATATATATATATATATATATATAATTTCAATTTGTAATCATAGCTAAAAAGTGAGTAAATAAGCAACCCTGATTGATTTTGGTTTTAGGCTTTTGTATACAAATACCCACCATCCTTGCATTAGTGTGTGAGTGATGCCTTTTGAAATTGAATGTACGGATGTTTATCTTTCTGCTTTCATTCTCATCGTCACAAGACAATTAGTTCTTATTTCGTATTTAAGAAGTTTCTTTTTTTTTCTTTTTCTACGACTTTCTTATTATAGTCATACACAAAACACACACACACACATATATATATATATATATATATATATATATATATATATATAATCTCCAGGGAAAGGAGTGACGCCCTCCCCTACACTTCAGTGTTGTAACTATTGAAAAAGGAGCCTTCTGGTCACCCTTGACTACGGGCGCCAACTTTATTTTATATATGTACATATAATGTGTATGTATATATGTATATACGTGAAAATATGTGTATATATATGTACATACGTGAAAATATAATGAGTCTATATACGTAAAAATATGTGTGGATATATATATATATATATATATATATATATATTTTACTTTATATGTGTGTGTGTATAATATATATATATATATAATGTGTGTGCATATACGTGAAAATATGTGTGTATATATGTATATACGGGAAAATATAATGACTGTATATACGTATATACAGGAAAATATTACGTATAGATATATATATATATATATAGTGCGTGTGTGCGCGCGCGTGTATATACCTGCAAATATAATGTGTGTATGTACATATATGTGAAAATAATAAATAAAATTTAAACCTCATCTATGGGTTAAGTAGTATCACTGTTATTCTTCTACTAGGCTCTGGCATTAAATAACCCACGAACCTGTATATGCCATTAAAGAAAGAAAGAAAGAGAGGAGTAAAATTACAAATGAATAACACAAGACAGTTATTTATCAAAACCAGCTTTCTAAAATCATTATGGAAAATAGGTATTCCATGATTAATAAACACCATTTGTTAGTACGTATAAAACTCGATGCACGTTGATCAGACGTATTAATGATTTTACGTGATGTAGGCTGTTTTGGTGTTAGCATGGGTGCGGAAACACGCTCAGAATTTCGCATTTATTCATATGGATAAAGGAGAAAGAGGGAGGATATTTGATTTTTTAATCAGTCTTGTTTCAACTTCGCGATACTCAATCATCTGAAAAATAGACAAAGCTATTTTGGGGGGAAAATCCTAATTAGTGGGTGTTGACTGAGGAAATTCCACCAAGAATATTTTTGGGTGGGTTGCGATAAGGTTCATTACTTTTGTCAAATATGAAATCGTCATGTGGATCTTTGGATCGAAACCATTCTGTTGGTACCAATGATCGCTATAGTGTAGTGTAAACTTTAGTTCGGTTGCAATTTTCGTGTAGTTGTGAGCTGAGTTTCTACTGAGAGAAAACAGTCGAATCGGTTGGAAAATCTTTGCTTTTACAAAACTGAAGGAAAGAGAAATAATGTGTCTAAGCTGCCCATCCTGAGATTCGAACATGAACCTACTGGAGAAGCAGTATACTGAAATAAAATCCCCTCGCCAGAGCGTGTGTGTTGGAGAATACATTTCATCTCGAGTAGCGATGTAAGTATTTTCATGGCTTGTCTTTTTTGGCTCATTCATTACTTCAAGAAAGAAAGAATATTGTACCCTCTGTAAAGCAGGATAGGTTTTTATGTTTGGTATATAACGAAATGATTTACTTACTGTCATTGGGTGCCCCATTCAGAAGGTCTTGCGCCACATCTAAGCAAAAAGCTTATTAAATTACTCTATGCTGCCATTTAAAGGACGTATCTGGCGTAATGGTTAAAGTGTTCGCCCATGGTCCGGGAGACCGGGGTTCAATCCCAGGCTAAGTCATACCAAAGACTCAAAAAATAGTACTTGATGCCGCCTTACTTAACATTCAGCATTATAAGGTATGAATCAAGGGTAAAGTGGAGCAATCCATGGAATGGAGTAGCGCTCTCCCTGTAGTAGCTATTGAAAAGGGAGCGTTCGGGTTGCCCTCGACTACGGTCGCTAACTTTACTTACTATATTCACGTAAATATGAGTTTTAGAACAATTTATGCGTGAACAGTAAAGATATGAATCTTTTATTGTTTATGATTTTTAAGCTTGAATACAGACAACTCTCTCACTCTCTGTGTCGGTCTGTCTGTCTGGATCTCTCTCTCTCTCTCTCTCTCTCTCTCTCTCTCTCTCTATGTGTCTGTGAGTGTGATTTTTTTGTGTGTGTTTCTGAAATATGTGTGTTATCCATTAGCAAGTGAGTGTTTAATTAAACAAGAAAAACCTTTTCGGCAAAAAAACTTTTCCAATGCCCTAGCCACTACGCAGTCAATCTCTAAAATTTCTTGATTCCAATTAATATCATTGTTTTATAAGAAACTCCATTCCGTCAAAGACGGAAAATAATGATAAATTCTCCACAAAAACCAACACGAAATGCGAACTCAAATATATTATGATTAAAATTTAACGCTTAAAGTGCATTTAATTCTCATATATACGTGTGTGTGTGTGTGTGTGTGTGTGTTATGGTTTCTTTAAGGTTTGAACTTTATTGGCTGACTGAAATTATTTCATTAGCTGAAAATTTTACTAATACAACTTAATTTAAAGATATTTGTCATTCCTTTACGAAGTAAGAACAATTTTTTTTAAATTCCCACATACATACATGCATACATACCCTAAAGACTTTCCTTATCTTTAATCAGATTTCTTATCTTTTGAATTATTTTACCGATTTAGATGAGAAAAAAAATTACTTATTTTATCTTTTCTTGCGACGAAAAAAAAATTCACTATGTCCCAAAATTATATCCGCCATTTTATACAGCGAGGAAAGAAATGGAATAAAAATTTTGGGACAAAGAGTATCTGCAATAAACGTGCGCGCACACACACGCACACTCTTTTATTTCTATTCGATTCAACGTATAAATATTCATCAACATTTTTCGATATAAAACAGAATGTATAAGGTTAAAATACTTTTCTATAGCGAGTGTATAATCCATTCTGGTTTACTTTTTCCTTTTCTTTTCTTTTCTTTTTTACGGTGTGTTTACAAACACGATCTATAAACTGGTTTCATGTGCTTCTCCCTGCAAATCATTGGACTGGCCTATTCAGCTCTCAGTCTCTCTACACACACGCACATACGTTCTCCTTTTGCACACACGCAAAAACCAAAACCTTTCAGTTAATGTTTCCGATCATAGCAACAAGGGCTTAATCATTCGTTCAAGCCAATTCATCATTCGATATTGAAATACAAAAATATAACTTCTCCTCTGCCGGGTCATATACTCGTTTTGATGGTTAAATTTTCTTCATAGAGAGATACAGATTGGATAAGAGAGTACCACCCATGCGTTCGGTTCTAAGTGTCCCAAAATTCTCAATCGCTGATCGATTCCATACGCATTCAAACAATGAAGGTTATTTTGGGACGCACTCTGCCCTTGTGATAGAGCTGTGTTTATAGCATTTCTTGAACTATGATTTTTACTATTGCCTTATGTAGAAACTGAGGGACAAAAACCAAAAAACTTGGATTGGATATTAATATTAAAAATATTGAGTAACGATTTGAAAGAATATTTTGACTAAAATACAATGTTTTGGAAGCGATTTTCTTACTCTAATAGAAATCTATCAGGAAAACTTTTAATCTATTTATCTAACCCATCATACATGATATAAAATTCACATTTATCTAGGTGTGTGTTTGCGCAAATATACATGCACGTATATATATATATATATATATATATATATATATGTGTGTGTGTGTGTGTGTGATATATATAATGTATATACGCACGTGTGAGTGTGTTTATATATAAGTGTATGCGTGCGTATATATATATATATATATATATATATATATATATATACGCACACTTAAATGAATAAGATTTACTTCTACTAAAAAGACGGTTTGAAAAACTTACGAACAATCAGGGCTATTATAATTATGACTATTACTATTATTGTTATTATTATTATTATTATTATTAATCTACTTGTATATTATAATTTTATTTACTTGCGGTTGTCAAATTCGTCACTGCAATTGACTTATTTGGGAAACACAACCGATTCTACCTTTCTATTCCAACATCTTCAAGCTTTTTAGTTGGCATGGTAAAGAGATATTAAAGAAAAATATAAGTAGAAAGACAAATATGGATAGATATGAAAAAAGCGTCGATTGGAACAGATAGATAAGAACAACATTAATAAATATAAGATAGATATAAATTAAATTGAACATACATACATACACACATATGAACAAAATACGAACAAAGACTAGATATATATGAATAAAACATAGATATATTAGAATAGGTTTTACATATATTGAAATGAACAAAATGTAGATATCAAGGAACAAAGCATAAATATCTAGAAATGAAAGAAAACGTAATCAGTCATAAGAGAAAGATGAAGAAGGTTGATTGAAAAGAGACATAATGAAATCCACACATGTATACAACTGTCATATATATATATATATATATATATATATATATATATATAATGTGTGTGTGTGTGTTTCTGTAAAATTATATAACAAATCCATACATCGACGACTTGGAAGATAAGCCAGGCGTGCGTCAGGGTATTGCAAGTGAAAGGGGGTGGATTTATTGAATCCAGGGAAGGTGCCGATACAAATACGGGGGGTGCGAGTAAAAAAGGTTTACGTTATAAGAATTAGCTCACAAAAATCTGTTTACACAGTGATTTTCGTGGGGAATGCTCTGCACCCATACTCCTTAAAAACGGATCCGAGATTAGCCCCCAGTCTTTGAATACGTATATTTTATGGAGAAAGTGAAATGAACGAAGTTCAGATTGATAAATAGAGTGAGTATGATTATTCGTATGGATGATCGATGGTATAAAAATGCATCGAAAGAATTTAAAAGTCAGAAGGACCTTAACTAGTGGTACCATTCAATTTATTAGAGGATGAGTATACAATTCGTATCGTGTTGATATATTTCCCCTGCCAACATGCATTCACACACACACACATCAGATGAGAAAATAAAGCGACTAAGTCGAAAGAGTTTGTAGAATCTGAACTACTATTGCAGTATATGGTCCGAGTTATTGGATGAGAGTAGCAAGCCAATAACTATTGATTTTCATATCAATATTATTATTATTATTATAAAACGTTTTACCATGAAGGCTACACACACACACACACACACACACACACACACACACACACACACACACACACACACACACACACACACACACACAAGACCCATACGTATACAGAGATCTAAACATACACACACGTACACAAAAACCGAGAATATAAACACAAGAAACAGTGACCCACTATGCATGAATGTGAAAATGTGCGCGCGCGCACACACACATTTACTTTTGTGTGTGTGTGTGTGTGTGTGTGTGTGTGTGTGTGTGTTCGTGTCTCGTATATGTATACATTGAGTCTTTGTGTGTGTATATATATATATATATAGATAGATAGATTGATCTTTGTGGGTATGTATATATACGGGTCTTGTATGTGTGTGTGTGTGTGTGTGTGCGTCTGCTCGGGTCTTTTTCTCTGGATATGTATGCTCAGATCATTGTGTGTGTGTGAGCGCGCACTCAGATCTTTGTATATCTACGAGTCCTGGTATATGTATTGACCCAACCCCTCCATCATTGACAAAATGAGACACAAGGTCAATTTTTTAAACAGGGTACAGCTAGTTTAAATTCAGTTTTCCTTCTCCTCGACTGGTTGCCAAACCAAAACTGAAAAATCCAGTCTGCCAAACTATTTACCTATAGCTGAGGTAAAGTGGGGAGAAGAGATGGATTCCTGCCTTTCTCAAGGGCATTAGCGTGAAGTGAAACATAGCCTCGTCTAGGATTTGAACTCAGATGTGTAAATATATGCCCATTATGTTTGTGTATGATCATATCTTTGTATGTGCTTGGTTATGTGTTTGTGTGTGCTTGTTCTTTGTGTGTATGTGTGCAAATATGCTCGTTTTTTTTTGGGGGGGGTGCATATGTTCGAGTATTTTGCATGTGTGTACAGAGTGTGAATGTGTACACATTGGGACAGAAGTAATAGGAATCTCAATAACATATATAGGTAAATAAATGGATATACACATCTTTTAACAAAATAAGTCTACTCTCCCTACATAAGTTTCCGAAAATATTTACGGATAATCTACAAATCCAAATACAGTCTACTATCGTATAAAAGATATTTTCTATTTTACACTATATGAGTGCATATGTTTATTTTTTAGAATATATATATATATATATATATATATATATATATATATATATATATATATATATGTGTGTGTTTAATTATGGCGTTGTGTATCAAGTTTGTGTGTGAGACAAAATTTGAAAATATATGCGAAGGGGGCCTATATCTGTGAATGCGTGTGTAAATATGAAATAAAGAAGAAAGAAACGAAGAGAGAGAGAGAGAATTCTTTAATGTGGTTTGGGAAAAATTATGAAATAAGCAAAAAACAGAGAAGAAAAAGAAAAGATCTTCGAGATAAATTAAACGTAATTATTAATTGAGAAATTACTCACACTCTCTTTAACACCCCCCGCCCCATAACACGCATCCCTCCTCACACACACACACACACACACACACACACACACACACACACACACA
>CAUZXS010001971.1:10000-74678 GCA_963585895.1 Sepioteuthis lessoniana
CTAAAAAATAAATTGCAAAACTTCCACATTTTAAATAAATTAAAAAGCATAATAAAAAATTAAATAAAACCACAAGGCACATTGAAATATAAGTTGCTGTTTCAAATTGGGATTTTTGCTTCTTCCAAAAATTTTCCCCAAATCAAAAGGAACCATTCCTCTTTCTGATGCCAAAATTTGAAATGTAAATATTTTATAATCAACTTCACAAGTGATTGAAGTATATGTAATTTGATACCAAAACATATTGAGAGAGAGATTCCCAAAAAGATGTATGCACACTTTGTAAATAGCATTTTACTGGTACTTAAAAGATAAACACTTTCCTATGAATAAGACCTAAAAGTTTAGAAAGACAAAGAGTCAATGTTTAAATGATGCTTCATTTGAATGGTTCAAAATGTTCAGAAAAAAAAAAGAAGCCCAGCTTTGATTTTATCTAAAGTTCTCCAATAAGTATAAAAAGAGTGGTACAACATATCTCTTGAAATTGTTTGATTAATTCTCATAAATTAAAAAAGCTAAGAAAAAAATCTAAGCAGAAAAAAAAACAAAGACGGCTTCATAAGTATTTACTAGGCTTTGTCTGGCACAAGCCCAGAATTGTAGGGACCTCAGTGAGGACCAAACTCATTATATGTTAATGGCCTGACTAACCACTGATCTTCATTAGTTTATAACTTTACAGTAAATATTTGTAATAATTAAAATAATATACTATTAAACTAAAGATCGGATACAATTCATTTTAAAATTTATTCTATATTATGAAAGTATTTAAGTTTTAAGTAAAAACCAGTGGAGCTGCTATGAAACAAATTGTGTAAATATTTGCATGGAAGGAGAAAAACAAAATTGTGTCATTTTTTAAAACATTTGAAACAGGCTAATTTCTTTCTGAAATTGATATTTTAGTGTCTTTAAAAAAGATTTCAAAGTCAAAATGGATTTTTATGGAAGAAAAAAAAAAGACTGCATTTTATGATTGAAATACAAAAAGTTAATTTTTCCTTTGAACAATTCTTAAATTAATTGAGTTTAATTATTTATGGATTTTTTTTCTTATAGATTTAATTTCTTAGGAATTTTATGCAATATTTTATTCAACTAATTCCTTTTTTGTGATGATGCAAAATATCTTAGCTATAAAGATTTTCATTATAAATGTTTTAAGTTTTCTTCAAAAGTTTATTTTCATTTATAATTTCTTGACCAATTTATTTTTAAATGAATCCACATTTTGGACACTTATATATCAAATGATTTTGCATCTTACCAAACATTTTGATAGAATATTATGATGAGGTGCTTGTCACAATATTCTAACTGACTCAAGATCTTATTTGGCAAATAAAATATGTAAATAGATTATTTGTAATTTACATTTTCTCTATATCACAGGTTAATAATGGTTTAACAAAATATCATATGAAAGTCAAATGATAATTGAAATTTATCAACAAAGTGCACAAATGAAAATTAAGGACTTTTTAAAAAATGTAGTTAATACTGATAAAATATTAACTTACTATTTCCATTCAGTAATAATTGTTATATTTCTTATTCTAAAGGTTTACAACTATCATGGGACAGTAGCAGTAGTACTATTTATAATAATCATTTCTCATATTCAACTAAATAATAATAAAAACCAATAAATTTTGTTGGTATAAGGTACAGCTGAAACAGTTTAGGTTAGTGATAAAGAGGCTTTGACCCCCAAAATCATCATCTGTTGGCAATACAGCTGTATTTTTTCTGAGTAAGAGCTAGATCTGTTATAGAATTTTTGGAAAATTCCTACATAGAATAATAACAGTTGATAGCCAAAACAAAACATGCATTCTCAAGGGACTGCAACACCACCACACAATCATTATCAGGTCATAAACAAATGGTATATGTCCCTACAATAGATAGAGAGAGAGAGAGAGAGAGAGAGAGAGAGAGAGAGAGAGAGAGAGAGTGTGTGTGTGTGTGAGGAAAGAGCAGACAGCTATCTCATTAAAATTGATCAACAAAGATGCAAATTTCATAATGAAATAGTAAATCAATTGAAAGAGCCAGTGTTAGGAAAATACCTCAGTAAAAAGAATTAGTTTTTTGATATGAGTTACTTTAAAAAAAAAGTTTCAGATTGGAAATGTATAAAACTGTCTTGACTTTCCAACTGAAGTTCATATTCACTGCTCAGTGTCTTCATATTTCATTTTTGGATTCATAAGCATTGACAGGAAAGTTGTGAATAATAGATTATATGATGAACCAATATTTTCATCATGTCTCCTCTTTCCAATTTATGACAGAAAACCAATAAAGTCTGGTGGTTTTGTAAGCTACTGTTGGGTTGCCTTGGGTTAGTGATAATGATGCTTTACTCCTGAAACCATTGCTTGACTGAAGTCATCATCTGATAAAAGCTTTGTTGCTTTTGTTTTTCGCAGTCAAACAAGTACAAAAATTATATTTAGTAGAATATGAAAAATAATTTGGGTAAATTATCTATAGAAAAATTTTATACTTTTTCATTAATAAAAAAAAAGTGAATTATCAAAGTAAAATCATTAATCAGATTTTTAAAAAATGTAAGCATGTAATAGTTATAATGATTATTGTAAAAATAATGCAACAAATTATTGTAGAAATAACTAATTTCTACTCAACATGATAATTTTGTCAATGTGAGATTATTATTAAAGTTTTATAGGTAATTTCTATGATATGAAGATTTCAAAACTAATTATATATTCACAGATACACAAAATTATGTCCTAGAAAATTTTGTTTTTAAGTCTTTAATATTTTTAAGTCTTTAATATTTTTATGAAAATATTTTTAAGTCTTTAACATTTTTATGAAATTATGAAACGACAAAATATTTTTAAAAATTCATGAAAAATTAGTAATACACAAGCTTGAAAAGAAAAAAATTAGAAAAAAAAACAACATTTTGGTAAATTTGTATAAAATTCAATTTAAGACAATAACAAGAGAAAAAAAAAATACTTACCAACTGTAAAGAATAATTTGCATGATATTTTTTTATTTAAGAATTTGATCTTAGTTGGGATTGCTATTGTTTATTTTTATAACAAGCTACTACACTGCTGCTATCTATTGTAAATTGCTTCATTATAGACAAGTTCAGAAAATAGAAAAACTGTAGAGTGTCAACTTAGTAACACAAATCTGATCCCAATCCCCAGGAAAAAAAAAACTTTAAAAAAGATAAATCTATAGATAAAAATTACAGTGCACTTTTTGGTTAACTTTAAAATACAATAAGAGCTTTTTTCTCTAAAGAATAAAATAAATTTTGGAATCAGAATTCATTTTAAAAGTGAATTCATTACATTTTGTTTTGAATTGGTCGTATGAATGCTGATTTTTATCACTATTCATTTTATTAATATTACAAACCCATAAAAATACTATTTATGTATGTATCACTTGTACAGCTAATTTCTATGAGGAACTGTTTCATAAAATTAAAAACAACTTCAATCAGTGAACTTACTTTAAAAAACCAAGTTCTATAGAAATTTTCATCATAGAATTATTCTAAAAAATCTACTATAAATTTTCTCAAAATTAAAAAAAACAAACAAACAAACTAAATTCAAGAACAATAAAACCCCAAATCTATCAAATTATTGAAATTAAATATTTAGGAAAAAAAAATTTTTTTTTAAATCCTGCAATTTATCATCTGCTTGCTCTAAAATTAAAAACTCCCTGCAAAACAACCTAAAATTTGTTTTAATTTGTTCCTAAATTTTCAAAGATTAAAAATAAAATTCTTTCAAAACTTATTTGATTGGAAAAGAAAATTATTTGAAATGGGGGAAAACAAAGGAAATGCTGCTGTTGTGGTTAATATAAAATTTTTATTTTAATTATTTACAAAATCTTCAAAGTTGTGTTTTTAAATACTTTTCTACTATAAATATTCAGATAAGAAGAATTTAATTGAAAAAATGTGCCCCCAAAATTAATCTGACTTACTGAAATAATTGCATATCAACATGCACCATAGAACTTAAAATTTACTTTATCATGTATGTTTGTAAGTATTCACATCACCTCTGGTGCTAAACTGCCACTGCACTGATTTTTAAATTCAAATTAAAAAAATAACTTGAAACAATTTTAAAGTCATTATGTTTTAAACTCAATTGTAATTAAAAATATCTTAAAATGCTTAATTAATTTTAGCTTAGTTTAATACAAGTTGAAGTTGTGGACAGGAAAATGAAGGATGGAAGATATATATATATATATATATATATATATATATATATATATATATATATATATATAAAGATACAATACAATCTTCCATCCTTCATTTTCCTGAAGATATATATTATATCTCCATATATATGTATATAAAGCAGTACATTCATAAGAGGCACCTGAAGATGCTTAAAAGTTCAGTGGGGATAGTGGCCCAAATAACCTAGGGACTTGTAAATGAGAAAACAGAAAAATATAAAAGATAATGATTTAGCTTACAGGCTTAGATTATAAAAAAAATTCCACCTGCTACCATAAACCCACATATGTTGACCTTGGGATGGGTTGACTACTGGAACACCCCTTTTCTGGGTCCTTAATACTTTTATTGTTTTAACTCTCTTTCCTTTTAACCTGAGCATTTTTGGGTTTTTATTTATTTATTTTATATATACTGTAATCCATATTTGCTGATTTCACTCTCAAATTAAATATATATATATATATATATATATATATATATATATATATATATATATATATATATATATATATATAAATAAAAGGGTAAATATGAATGTGGAACAAATAGTTCATAACCTGACACATATTTATTAGATGAATTTTGACCTAAAAATTTTAGCCTTTAATGTTTGATCTTTGTAATTAATGTTCACCCCTGAATTAAGTGCATTTACAAAGAGATTTACAATGAAAAATATTTGTTATACTAGAAAATAAGTTGTTTTTTTTCTTTTTCATTATTCAGCTACAGACATTGATTTCCTTTTGGGAAAAAAAAAAAGATTAAAAGATGAAAATAGAAAACATTTTCAGAATAAACATTTTGCAATCCCAACAATTTCACTTTTTATTTTTTACTATACCAATATTTTATTTTTTCACATGAATAGTTTTATATGACATCCATTTATTATATGCTTCACAAATTTCTGAAGATACTGATCTTTTTCTTTCTTTTTTAAAATATTCCTGTAAAGAAGCTGAGAATTTCTTTTCAAACTAAAGAAACTGCTAGCACAAAAGAAATACTAAAATTAACTTTTTTTTTGTCAGGTGATGATAGAAATACAATTATTCCTCAATGATATGGTTTTATCATTACAGTATAAAATGGTTAATAAAGTTGAGAACATTTATCATTATATTAGTGGGGCTAAAGGGAGAGAAATAGAGGAGGGGGGTGTGGAGAAAGGTTGTCTGTTTCAAGAATCAATATAGAAAATCCTGATATTTTACATATATAATATGAAACACATGATACATGATGTAAGCAAATAGACACTATCATTTTACTCAGATATTATAAAGAAAAATTATTGACATTTACTCAATTTATTATTTAAAAAAGGAGAAATAATAATAGTAACTTCACAATATCTCAAGAGCAAATAGATTGTCAAATTTTGATAGAAATCATTATTGTTGTTCAATCCAAAATAGCACCAAATTGTACTAATTCCATTTTCAACTGTCAACTGCTCAAATGAATAAACGAAACACTGTATTTCATTCAAGCTGACTCAAGCCATTTTTTTTCATTTTGTGATGAGATAGGAGATTGAAGAAACATCCTTTTCCAAGGTAGAAAATGTAACAGTGTTTGCTCAAGAATAATAGCCATATGGTATCTTTATTACAAGAGTTGTTTTTTCCTCAGTCCTTTCTTAAATCAGTCAACATTGATCAATGAAAACAGTGGACAAGTGGCACGATGGTCAAACCATTGAAATTTAGACCACACTTATTTTTTAAGATGATTCCTCATTTGTTTAGTTTTTATATTCAAAACATCTCAAGTGCATTGAATCATATCTTACTGAACATGTTGGGGCCATTTTGGATTGTGAAATAATGAAAATGTTAAGAAAACCTACTGCAAGAGAAGATTCATTTCAGGTTTCAAATCCAGCCTCCTCAGATGTCTTATTAAAAATAACCAATGTGATAACTTCAAAAGTCTTAAAATATACCTATTATAGCAAATTCAAATTTGCATAATGAAATTCTTGATTTGATTAAAATCATTGAAGAAACAAGGTTTTTTGTTTGAAAATAAAAGTGTCTATTTACTTTTGCCAAGTATGTCTATGTGTGAGTATATATATATATATATATATATATATATATATATATATATATATATATAATCACATCCAAACACACAAATATCATATATTCATTTATCATTCCTATAAACTAAATCAAAGAACTACTTTATTCTTTTCAAATGATTAGTATTGATGGGCATTAATTTAAGAATTAAACTTTCATAAAGTATTATACTTACTTTTAAAAAAATTTGTTTTTAAGTGTCCCCACCCAGGCCATTATCTTATCAAACAATTCCGGTTATACCATTTATATGATTATTCTCTTTGGCTAGAAGTGGTGAGCCAAAATTCCTGAATATGCTTTCACAGCTAAGGCAAAAAGTTAAAAATAGAATTTTTGTTATTATAATAATGTATATCAAGATAAAATGTCTTTAATCAAAATGCATAGATGATAAGTAAGAATGAATAATATTTGTAATAAAGTTAGTTGAAGATATTAGATAAAATTATAATGACATATTATAAATGTATAAAACTGTAATAACATTTATGATAAATACTGATAATGGTTGATAAAGTTGTTTATGAAAATAAAATATTTTAAAATCAAAATCTGCTCCATTTGGATCTAATACAATTCTTTCATCCTCAAAATATTTTCTCTTTAAAAAACACTTCATTTTCAGAAGTTAAAAAATCTTTCAAACCCCAAATAATAGTTCTGATTAGTAAATGTGATATCTTGGATGAAAAACTTAAATTGTACCGTGTTTAGTAACAAGTACAAATTAATTCTTTTACAAAATAATGCCAGAGAGTATGTAGTAAATTTATCATATGGTAAATTTATCACAGGTAAACAAATTATTCATAGCTAAATTAAGAATTTGATAAATCAAAGGCTAAAAAGTTAGGGTTAGTGTAACCCTATAAGAGCAATTAATCAGATATGATGAATTCACTGGCAAAATACTTTTGATTGTTGGTCGGTTTTATGATAAAAAAAATTGATGTGTGGCCATACTGAGTCCTTCTTTCCAGACTGCAAGCCTTGTGAATCACAGAAACAATGCTGAGAAGCAAATGAAGCAGATTAGAATGAAAAGATAGAAGATTAGTTCTCAAAATGTTGGCTTTTATTTTCCTCTTCATAATCAGCTAAACAAAAAATATGAAAAATACTAATGAATTCTAAGAAAGCAAGCAGTGTAGTGGCTGGCAGGGATTGAGGGGCAGATAAACTAAAAGCAATAAAACAATTTTTTGTGAAAGAAACATTTCTGCTTAAATTCTCTACACTAAAATATATTACCTGAAATGAAAAAATCAAAATTAACTTGATGATTTCATATTTTAATGAGATGATAAAAATAAATAGATAAATAAAAATTTTTAAAAAAAAGCAAAAAAAAAAAAAGCATTCATCAATTTAGCATATTCTTACTTTCAACAGTACAATGTTTTTCAAAAATTATTATTCAATTACAAAAAGTACCTATTGAGGTATATAAATTTTGCTCAACTAAATCTTAAAACTATGTTTTTATACATATCTGTTTCTTTAATATGTTAATCACGGGTGTTGATGCAAGATGGTCTCTGAAAGCCAGAATATTATAGACTGCCTTAAAAGTACTTTTTTTTAATGTATGGAACCTGCAAATAAAATTCTAAGCCTTTGTATATCAACCTCACCATTAATGAGGAGTTTCAAAAAGATTAATCCAAACTTTCATTTTGGATATTTCTATCAAAAAGTAAGTTTTTTCAAAAAATAAGAAAAAATCCAATTCTTTGCAGCAATGCATTCTGTAAATAACAAAGAACAAAAATATTAAGTGTTTTGTATCTCTTAAACTACAAGCTGCCCGTTTATTTATAAGCCATAAAAAAAAATAAAGTTGCATTTTTTTTATGAAGTTTCACCAATAGATCTATTTAAACTTGATAAAATATAAAACAGCTGTTGTGAAGATGACCCTACATTGCCTCAATTAAAAAAAAGAAAAAGGCCATTATTGTTTGTCAAACAATTTTTCTTTTTACAGTTTCATAACACTACAAAGAAAGAATTAATGTATATGAAACATGTGTATTTTTTTAAAATAACACTTTCTATGTCACTAGAATATGTCATTACAAAGAGATAGGCAACTTGAGTAATGAGTCAATCTGTTCTTATAGCATCCAAACTCTCATGGCAAAGCACTTATTGTTGTAGGAAGTGGACATAGTGACCTAAGTTCAAATCCTAAACGAGGCTGTTTTCATTTCACATAGCACTAATACCATTGGAAAAGGCATGAATCCAACAATTCTTCTTCCAGCTATGGTTAAATAGTAGAGCAGAATGGACCCTTTAAACTTGGTATGGCAACCGATCTAGAAGAAAGAAAACTTTGAATTCAAACTAAACTTGGAGAGAGATGGTCTCCATCAGGTTCAAGCCATGCTACATGAATAGTGCTCCATCGACCCCCAAACCAGGTCACAGGGCAAGTTTTTCTATAGTGACATAAAACATGCTTAGCATCTCTTGAAGCTAGCAAGCATCATGTAGTAATTTCTTAAAAAATTTCTAAAATAAATACATTTAAAAATGCTATTTAATCTTTTCCTAAAAAGTCATTTTATACAAATTAAAACATATCCATGGATTTCTTCATGGTTAATAACTAATGTTAAAATAAAAGATAGATTTCTTTGGTCTTATCTTAAAAAGTTAATTTCTATAGTATTTTTTAAAATATTTTTGGAACTGATTTAAAACCCTTAAAATTTTTAGAATATGAAATAAATTCATTAACTTCATTTAATAAAGAAAAGAAAAAGAAAACTGAATAACTGTACAATTATATCTAAATTCAGAGGTTTGATTGTAATAGACTAATAATTTTTGAAACCAAATCTTTAGGACTCCCCCACGCACGCACGCACTTTACCAGGCAATGTATGGTCATCTTATTAATGATAAATAACTAAAGCTATTGTTGCTTTGAAGAGAACTTACAATTTGCGAATTCCACTTTCCTTTTGGTAGGGATATAATTTTTCCTCTGGTTCTTTGTTGATTGGACCTTGTACAGGATATTCCTCCTCAGAATCACCATCAGTTGCATCAGTCCTAAGAAGAAAAAAAGAAAAAAGAAACATGCAAGTAGCAATAATCAAAACTGATAAGCACCAATGGAAGAAAAAAAAAAAATCACAAAAAAATAACAAGATCGCTTGCGCAAACTCCATGGATACAAGAAAATGTCTGAAAAAACAATTCATAAACAAATACATCAGTTTCCATTTTTTTCTCCTCCTTTTCTTCCTGCAGAGAAAAAACTGAAAGATCTTTTTTTTTTTCTTGGTTTATATGATCCACTCTTAATGACATCAATCAAATATCATTTAAGATGGAAAAAAACAAACAAACAAAAAACATTAATACTAATGAAAACTGGATTATTCAAATTTCAGAAATAAGATTTAGTTTGATTTAGTGAAATAACTGTCATTGAAATTATTCCACACATTTTTCTGACTGATATTTTCTTTATCAGTGGGTTTTAACACAGGTTTTCAACTGATATATTCATTGGCCTTCTTCAAGTGTTTGTTGCACCTGGGAGATTGGTAAAAGTTATTTAGGATTTTTTCTACTTCATTATAACCTAAACATCAATCTGATTTATAAGACTGAGTAGTCCTTTCTTTAAGAGAGCTAATGTAAGAATAGTTTATTTTTGAGGAAGGTCACAGAATATATTAGTCAAAATATTTTGTCAAAAATGAAGACTGAAAAAATATATTGAATACTGAAAAGGGATTAATTTCAGGAAATGAAACAAAAAATAATTACAGTCTATAAGCAGAAAAAATATTTAATAACAATTTTAAAGTCACTGACATTCCTTAAATTAAAAAAAAAAAGAAAGAAAAAAAAGCCTGTTAACAAAAAAATCTAAATATCATCAATATTATCCAATCAAATCAAAAATAAAAAAAATTTAAACTTTCAAGTTTTGTTACTAAATACAGAATTTTTAAAAGGAAAAATGGGGCTATTAATGACAATAGCCAAAAGAATATAGATTTAAAAACAAAATCTCTTCAAGTTTTATTCATTTTAGGGAATCTAACCCTGAACTCAAAACTAAGAGCTTGAGTTTCTAAGGCCTGATTCTGGCAAACTGTAATAACACCTACACAAAGCTATATTAGTGCTTCCCCCTTCATTTGGACATCAGTCATGTAAAGAGAGCAGAAACCTGCTGCATTATTAAATGTAGGTCTTCCATACAATTTAGCTGAGTTTTGCATCCAGGTGCATATACCCATCCATGTCTTGTAAAACTACCAATGTTATAATATATGCAGTTATTTATTTTTGTAAGAATAACATATTGCAGCATTTTTATAATCACATTTATTCTTTCTTTATTTCTAAGATCTAAAATACTTATTGGGTATTAATAATAATATCAAAATATTGTGACCTCCCACCAAAAAAAATAAGAATAAAATTTTTTTTTAAATAAGGAACAGTGCAGCAAATCAAAGGAATTAAATTTGAAATATTTCAACTGAGGATTTAACAGAGTAGAATTCGAATAATTATGTCCAGGAATTTTTTAAGTAGAAGTTTCAGGAAATGGAGAAAATTTTCAAAGATTTTTTGAATAGAATTAAATAAAACAAAATTTTTCAAAAGCAAACAAAAAAAAAACAAAACAAACAAACAAAAAATGTACCTAAACAGAAACTGAAAACTGTTTCTAATAAAAAGTTTCTAATTAGTAAAAATCTGCAGCTTTTCATAAAATGAACAAGCAATAAATTTATATCAGCTGTCATTTTTTGGCCAATAATTCTGATTTTAATTATTTCATGTTAAGCTAATATTCTTAATATCCAAGCAGAAAAGCCAATTAAAAAAATACGTTAATTTCTTTTAACTGAAATTTCAGTAGAAAGAGGCTTCTCTTTCCACAGGGATTACAGCAGCAAGCACCAAGTACTAATAACATTAAAGAAATATTATTAGTAACAACTAAAAAAAGATTGAAATTTATGATAGAAAAAGATGAAAAAGAAACCTGGGTGGATCTTTTGAAATGAAATGGCCAAGGATCTAAGTTACTTTTTTCAAATGACCTAAATGTAGCCTTTCACCCCTATAAGAAATCATGAATTTGAACTAAATATTGAATTTTACCTTTGTGAAGCTACCAAAATTTTGGATTTATTTTTTATGCTACATAAACTGATCCTAAATTCATTCGATTTTCTATTGCAGCAATAAACACAGGCTGAAGACAAAACAAAGTTTTTATGAGGACTTCTAAATTAATAAATGCTATTAAGAAGTTAACTGAATCTCTCACTAAAAGGTTTTCCAATTTTCAAAAACTAAAAACATGCTACCAGATCCCATTAGTCACCTTAGAAAACTTATGGGAATTTTGAATGCATGGGGACAATAAATCTAGTGAAGAAAAATGGAGGTAATGAATATCTAGTTATTTGAAAGACTGTTAGTTCAATCCCAGAGTTAGGTAGCACAGAAAAAAAAGAAAAAAAAAAAAAAAAGAAAAAAAAAGTAAAATATTCTGATTCAGTGAAAGAGGTAGACAAATGATATCACAAAGATAAATCAATTAGGAAAGGATTAATTAAAATGAGATATCCTCTTTAAGCATGAACAGTGGAATGAAAACAATATTCTGTGGGATTGAATAAAAGGTTTGATTTGAAATTCCTTGAAGGTTATAGACTATAATGAATGAAATGTCATGACAATAACCAACAAGATGAGGACACTAGTCTGATTATATCAGTGTAATAATTAGAGAGTATTATATTTAAAGAAAGGAAAAAAAAAACATACAGAATAAATTCTAAACATCACTGGATTCATCATACAACTGAAAAAGACTGAAGAATTCATTAGGTGAAAATAAATAAATAGCCTGAACTGAAAACTATACAGAATAATGAAAAATCATTTTAGAATTTCAAAAAATTAAAAAGGAAAGCTGAAGAATATATCAGCCAAATTTTGTTAAAAATAAAAATAAATACATGGAATAATGTAGATAAAAATGATCAAAACTCGTTAAACCAGACAGCCCTACCAAATGAATGAATGTATAACATTAATGATTACTTGTCTCATAAATTTAGACAAAAATTATCAAGTTATAGTAAAGACTAAATGTGATAGAGGAAGAGAAATGATTTCAAAAAGTTATATTTTAAGTAGTTGGTATTAATGCATAACTTCATACTCCTCTGTAGATGTCAAAATTTGAAGCTAATTCCATCTGAGTTGTGTACCAAAACATTTAAGATGAAGAAACTGGTTCAAGTGAATTTAGATAATTATCAAGAGCTTGTAAATATTGTTTGGAAAATATTGTTCATTGTATGCTTGATGATAACACATTGTTTTGGGTAATCTATTCTTCAGTACTCCTCAGATCTTACAGAATATACCTGCGATGTAAGAGCTCAAGTATGGATCAACTGTTATGTTAACAACCTTATAAAAAGTTCAATCGTCCAATCAATATATGAAATATTGAAGACTTTTCTCAAATTCATAGATGATATAATAATCAAACCTGTTGATTATGTATGTATTCCTTTAAAGTTGAATTACTTGTATTAGCAGACTATTCCATTTGAGAACATTAACCAGGATAAAAAATTCATATATATAAAACAATGTGTATTCAATATATATATATATATATGTGTGTGTGTGTGTGTGTGTGTGTGTGTGTGTGTGTGCATATGTGTGCAAACTGTTCCTAGGCAGAAGTACCAATTGATATATAAATAATCCTGTAATTTATGACAGGTACAACACTAGTAAACAAATATCTATTTTAGATTATAAATATAATCTGATTCAATCTATTCTTGTAGACTGATTCTTGTCAATACAGTTGACCAATTATTTTCATACATTTTTTTCCCTAATTGAAAAAATATTAAATAAATTTCACGCAAAACTTCAAGTTACCTCCCTTTATATTGTTGTCTTAAATAATTTTGCAAATTTTATAAGAGAATCAAAAGCATTTGACAGTTTTCAATTTCAGTTCAGAAATGTTTTTAGTTAACAGAAAAAAAAAGCAGAAACCTTAAAAAACAACAACACACACACACACACACACACACACACACACTGAGTGAATACAAACATTATATGGTACAATGAATAATTACTAATATCTAGTTGTTATTGGATTATTGCAGACTATTTTACTTACTGATAGTGGGTGGAAAATGATTTTATTATGGAAAATTTTTGTTAAAAAAAATCTTAATCTCAAAATAATTAGTATATCTATGTAACTAGTAATAATAAAGAAATAAAAAAAGGTTCCAAAACAAAAGAGGCAATAAAAATATATATATGAGAGAGAGAGAAAGAGAGAGAGCATGCTGAGCCAAAACAGACAAAAACAGTGCAAACATGGAAGAAAGAAAGGAAGGAAGTAGTATGTCTTTCAGCAACAACAACAATTAATAGAATAGTTCTGTTGGCAGTAGTAGGAATTGTAGTATTAGTAGTAGTAATTGTGGCAGCGACAGTGGCAACCAGCAGAGCAGCTGTGGTGCCAGGAGGACACTTACAATTCTTCAGCTAGAGATGGAATGGCATCAGAGTCTTGGTTATTTTCTGATCTGGAGGAAAGAGAAAGGAGAATTTCATCTCTCCACAATTATCAATGGCAGAGAGGTCACAACACACAAGTACAACAGCAGGCCACCAAAGGCACAAACAAAAAATGTTTTTTTAATTAAATTCTTTAAAAAATTGAATAAAATGGATGAAGAAACTAGTTATTACAATTCTAACTCTCTAAACAGGTACAAGGAAATTAAAAAAACTTTTTACAAACTTAGCTTTACTTATATTAGTAATCATAATTATTATTATAGGTTTCAGTTATTGTAACCTCTGACCTTCTTCAGTTGTCTGTTATAATTGGTAAACTTCTAAGAATTTTGATTGATGGATTGATTTTAACAGCATACCAAAATATCTAGGGTTATTTTATGCTAAGAGCTTAGGGAATTGCATTTATTGTACATCTATATTAACATTTTCTGTATAGTTGTTCCAAAAGAGTTTTCTTGCACAGAGTGGTATAGTTTTAAGTATTCCTATCTACTGTTAATAATTATATAGTTTCAAGTAATTATTTCTATTTAATAATAGTCATTTGTTTGCACATAGTTATTGTGTTTCAAGTAACTTATGACAACAGATTTATTTGGCCCATAAATGGAACCCTAACAGGTACTACCACTTTAGATCAGAGTGGACCTGGGAGTAATAGCAATGAAGGGGACTCCACTCTCTTCAGATCTTTAGAACTGTAGCCTCAACATCACTTGCAGTTTAGTGACATATCCAGGACACTCCTTTTTGTATTGGGGCGGGGTCTTCACCCCTCTGTAGAAAATGCAGTCAGCATATTCTATACCCCATTAACAGATGTGGTAATTTTGAGCAAAATTCTTTATTTAATCCCAGGTGTGTGTGTTTGTGTAAGTGGTGGGATAGATGCTTCTCAATCCCCTGTCCATGCTAAGAGGAAGATATCTCGTTGTCTCAATAAATTCTTTCAAAGTTAATTCATCCCTGAGATATTGACTGATTGTTTTTCCATTGAACCAGAGTATAGGATTTTTATGCACTATCTGACCTGGATATTGAACTAATGATTGCTAGGTAACTAGATACCTGTTAACCAATGATTTTATTTATTAAGCTATCCTTGGATTAGGAAGTGGACGATAAGTCTGGTGAAAGAGAGACAGAGAAGTAAAAATTCAAAGAATTAATTGATATACAATATATATACTCTAAGTATGGATGAAAACAATCTAAACCTATTGATTAAATAAATGGTTTGGTTTAAAATTCCTAGGTTATTGGTTATAATAGACACCTGGAGAAGGTCAGAAGGTACAACAGTTGAAATGTGACAATAATTTTAACAAAAATGAGGATAGTTGTCCAAGTATATCAGTCTATAAAAATGATAATTCTTCATCTTAGAAATTCAAAAATTTACTTAAAAGAACTATATTGTAATAATCTAATTGGTGCTATTAAAAATGTTTCTTTAAATTCTCAGTTTATATAATTGAGTTTTATTTTTAATTTTGAAAAAAAAAAAAAATTCAAAAGTGTATTTTGCTCAAAACTGAATTATAGTACTCCCCTCTTCTCGGCAAATACTTGGTAATCTAAATACTAAACTAAATCAGCAATTTCAAGGTGATATATAAACTTGAAAACATAAAAGAATATTTATTTGCTGTTAGAGATTGAATAGTGCAGAGCCAAGCGAATATCCAAAAGGTCAACTTGGAATCTCAATGAAATTTCATCAAAATAAAATGAAGTTTATCAAATAGTTTCTTTTAAAACAGGGATTTCTCCAAATAATGACACATCCACTACAAGATTTTGTTTTTTGTAATTCTCACTTTTCTTTGTTCTGAATCATATGCTGATTAGAAAAATATCTAAAAATCATTTACAAAACTGATTCTTTTCTATAGAACATGAAAATTTATACAGCAATGTAACCCTTATTTCATTGATAAATCTGGAGATTGTCATTTTAAAGAATTGATAGGTTTATTATGGGGTTTGATTAATATGTTCAATAGCTTATCAACTCTTTATGGGTTGTTAGATGCCAAAATTTGATTCATTTGTAAATGCTTGTTTATAATCACAACTATTAGGTTGTTTGAAAAATACTGTTTGATTTTAGTATAAACTATTTAAATTCTGTTCTAGCATATGAGTTTAATAGTAGTTGTATAAAAAATTCACATTCCTAATGATTAAAATGTCCTGCTTTTTATTTTCTATCACTTTTTTCACCATTTGATTTGGAAGGTTATATGGCCCTAATCATGGTAATTCAATTCACAATATAATTCCTCTACTTAAAAAAAACAAAAACATGTACAGCCCTAATCATGAACATGAAAAAAGAAGTGATGCATTTCCTTTTTTTTTTTTTTGAGTTCAAACTTGATCATTATACTTTGCAAACAGCTGCCAATATCAACAGACCATGACGTGAAGGATCCACTTAGACAGTATGGTGCTGGTTTCAAAAATTCTGTATTGATGATAGAAATCTTAAAGATCTAAAGGTCTGAGTACATCCATCTGTAATTGACGACCAGCATCTGAAAATGCTTGTTGAACAAAACCCATGTAAAAGTGTCAGAGAAATGTCTCAAGCAATTGGTGTTAGCATTTCAACAATATCAGATCATCAAGAAAATTGGCAAGGTTAAAAAAAACGGATAAATGAATTCCACATAAACTTGGTGAAAGCCAGAGCTCAACATTTTGAAGTGTATTCACTGTGGTTTCTGCAGTACTTGAATGATCTGTTTTTTGATCAAATAGTGACTTATGATGAAAAATGAATCCTCTATAATAATGGTAAATGGTCAGCTCAATGGCTTGATCATGACAAAGTACCCAAACACTTTTCAAAACTTGCATGAACTGATTATGGTGATTGTCTGATGGTCTGCCATTGGCATTGTCCATTACATCTTTCTCGGATGTAACCAGAGCATCACTGCTGAAATTTACTGTCAGCAACTGGATGAAATGCATGTTCACTTAAGCAAAATATGACTAGTACTGGTTAATCAACCACATCCCATTCTGCTTCATAATATGTTTACCAGGATTCACCATTTTGAGATATGAGACTTAGTCACATTCACCATATTCTTTTTATCTCTCAACCACTGACTACAAGCAACTGGACACTTTTTTATGCTCCATTTAAAGATTTCTTGGCATCAAAACCTTTAGAGTTTCATCATACAGGCATAAATAACATTGGATGTTTAGGGATAATATTTTGATTGATTAAAATACTGTTTAAATTCATTAATTTAGAAATAGAAGTTTATTCTAAAATTTGACATTATTTTCCAAATAAACTAATAGTTTTTGACTGATGAAATATTTTAAAACACCTTAAATATCTTTATGCTGAAAATGTTATCATTCCTTCCCAATGAATATTTTTGCTAGTGATTTTTTTATTTTATTCATATTATTCATGCCATATCCTTTGAAAAAAAATGAGACAAAGCTTGTCATTCTCTACATTCTCTAATGTATATAAAATACATTACATTATATTCCAAACAACTTAATAGTTTTTCAATGTTTCATTGCAATCCATTTTTTTAAATCACACTTTTGTCAAAATAGTAATCATTTGTTTGCACATTGTTATATTGTCTCAAGTAATTCTATCCAATAGTAATAATTTTGACTTATAGATATGAGCCTAACAGGTACTACCACTCCAGGTTAAAGAGAACCTGCAACTAATAGCAGAGAAGAGGTATTCTACACTCACCACCAGATGCAGTGTTGTACCTGGACACCCCTTTGAGAAAGGAGGTTTTACCCCTTTGCAGTGGGGAGGGGGCTACAGTCAGTGCATTCTAAGTCTCACCAACAGGGCTGTGTTTATTATTGCATTAATTTGAAACAATATTTGTAAAATCATTCAAGTATTCAGAAGAAGAAAAAATGAACAGTTAGAAAAATATGGATGGTTTTAAGGTTGGGCCATATTTTTAAACATCAGAATAAAAAATTTGAATCTGTTTATCAAACTGAAGCAAATGTTCTTCAATAAATATCAAAATGTTCTCCATAGCCTTTTGATAGAATTAACTAGAATTTTGTGCACATAGTTTTCACAAAGATAAAAAGTGAATATATATATATATATATATATATATATATATATATATATATATATATATATATATATATAAACACACTGCAGGGTAAGCAGTGATTTTGTGCAAAGGTCAGAAGTCTCTTAGCAATAAAAGGAACTAAACAGCTAAGTGTAAATGTAAGTTACATCAGACAAACATTTCAAAAGATGCTCACTGTCATTGAATTTTGAAAGAGAAAAGAAAATATAGATGATATAATTAGTAAAAAGAGAAAACATTCAGGCAGGTTAAAAAAAGTAATTGAAGATGGGATGAAAGTAATAATAATAATAATAATAATAATAATAACCAATGGAAAGACATCAAAAAAGCACATTAAACTACTTGAACAGCCTAAGTTAATGGGGTTTGCAATAATTTGTAAAAATCTAGTTCTGATCTAAAGTAATAATAATGGAAATAATCAAATACAATCATTAAAAAATGTTAAAACATTAATTGAATTTCCATAGTATTTTAAACAGCTTTTTAACATTTTTATTTTACTGATAACACTTGAAAATCTTTGGGAGATTATTGATGATATTAAAACACATAAGAAATTTATGTACAATTTTTTTTTTTATTAAGTTCAATACTGTAATGAGCACTACATGATGAAACCATTTTTATATAACAATTCGGACTGCTGTTGATGAAAAGTGACTTATGATTGTCACATGATTAGAATTAACTGCATACTTTATATTCCTTTATTATATCAATATGTCCTAATCTTATGAATCTTATGACATCCCTACCAATATTATTGGAAGAATGACTAATATACAATAAGAATACAAAGGTTTGAATAAAAAGAATATCTTTTATATTGAAAAAGTTAAAAAAGGTTGAGAACCATTGGTTTTGGTTATTAGTTATAATGGTGATGATGATGGCAAAACAAGAGAGATTTTATAACAGCAGGTTAAAAAATGGCAAATGAACTCAAATTGTTATAAATCCAGTGATGCACAAAAATTATCAATAGAAAAATAAGATCAAACTAGGTTGCTGAAATGCACACTTACTTTTTTAACAGAATCAAAAAAAAAAAAAAAAGATAAGATTTATGAGCTTTAAAAAAAGAGAATCTGGAAACTGAGAAGACTATTAGAATAGTTGAGAGAAATCAATTTTAGCAGTTGATACCAGTCAAGTTTTAGAGAAAAATTGTAAGGGAAGTTGAGGATGGTGTGATTGTTAGCTTGTTAAGGCACATTATTTTTCCTATGACTACTCCATCATCCATTGATCAGTCTGGATACTAAACAAAATGGTTGGACAAAACATAAATGAACCAATGTGCTTCTAGATATATAAAAATAAAATAGTGCTATTGATTCTATTGATGCTTAGAAGTATGGAATGAAATTTAACTCACAATGCTTTAAAGACTTGAAGGATTTTTTTCTAAAGTTTAAAGAGCTGGAAGAAACTTCATGGAGGATTATGCAAATCAATATTTGGCATCAATCCAAACAGTGCAAAAGGAAGATAGGGCCAGAGTTAGATTTGAACATATAAAGACCCTAAGGTGACTTGATACAGCATAATAGTTAAAAAAACTGACTTGAAAGATTATTAATAGATTAGTTACTTCCCCATTAAGTACACAAATAATTATATTGAGAGGTAACTGTATAAAAATAATTGATTTCTTTCCTTGATTAGACTCACACTGATTTCAGCTTTAAACAAATATATTAAGACAAACAATTTTTTAATTCCTTTAGCATAATCATTCATTTTTCATCTTAAAGCAAAAAGGTTATTCCTGAATTCATTTCAGGACTTACCCCAGAGTCCAGGAAATTCTAAGATCAACTTGGATTTTTAGACAAAAAAAAGTGTTACAGACGCCACAAAATAGAGTTCATACTTACTTGGGTTTGTATTCTTGTAATTCCTCCTCAACTTCTAACAATCGGGTTTTAAGATCATTTCTTTCCATTAAAACCTCTCTCAATTCTCCCATTGTAAACCGTGGACGATTAGGATCTGACATATCAACAGCAATTTTGCCATATCTGCTTAATTTGTCTTCAAGTACACTTAAATCTTCGGCAGTCTACAAAAATAAATATATAAATAAAAAGAGCTGTTGGTCATTTTTTAGTCAGATAAAACAAAAGAATAAAGAATGATATTGGTTTGTAGTTGTCAACAATTTGGTAATGATACTTTTATGTTGAGAAGACATAAAAAATCATCCAAGATGAGCAACACATGATGAGCACTGCTGGAGAAATAATGACAAACTCATAAGCGATGTTCTCCTACGGACTCCTACACATGGACACACCAGTGTTGGCTGACCAGAAAAAACTTACAATCACTAGCTCTGAGCAGACACAGGGTGCCAGCTTGAGGGCTTACTTTGAGCGATAACCAATAGGAACGGATGATAGGAGAGAGTTAAATGTATCCATGCTGTTGACATGCCTTGATGAGGATGATGAATGCTGATTCTACAATCAAAAACTTTAAATGCAAAAATGATTCCAGGATTAGAATATGGTCCAGTCAGCTGGGGCTGCAGAATACACCGACAGCAAATCAGAAGAGGGGTAAGACTTCCCCAATAAGTGTCCTAGATTTGACACTAAACAATCTGATGGTGAGGTTCCAGCAATGCTGGAACTTTGGGGAATGTGGAGTATCCCTTTACTGCCATTACTCCTAGGTCCACTCAAGCCCAGAGTGGTAGCACCTCCTATCTATGGGTTAAATAGAACTAAACAGTATACTTATGCTAAACTGAATTGTTTGAAATAGAAATGTTTTTACATTTAACTGTGTGTAAACAAAAAATTGTACTTATGCTAAACTGAATTGTTTTTTTTGCATAAAAATGAATTTGGCATTAAACAAACTATGATGGTTGATATATCATCAAACCAAAGAACCAGAATATTGGAGTTACTAACCAAAAATTGTTATCCAATCATTTCATTATGAAATTAGCAAAATATCCATTTAAAAAAGCATGGGATTATTTAGGTATTGTCTAATACTTGTACGTAATTATGAAGAAAGTATCTGTGCACTTTCTCAGATCGAATTTTCAAATGTTACTGGAATCAGAATGTTGGATTTGCATCGTGGAAAAAGTGTTAAGCACATAAAAAATTATTAGAGTTTGGTTTCATTTGTTTAATAGTATATCAATCCCTTATTGAGTTATTTAATAACAAATTTTGGTTCATTTATAAATGTTTAATTATAATCAAAACTATTGATATTTTCAATGTGTATTGCAATCATTTTTTCATTAAATCATTTCTTAAAAAAAAACTGTTCATAATAATAATAATCATTTGCTGGAACACAGTTATATGACATCTAGTATTCCTATCCAAGACAAATAATTTGCATACAATTATATGATATCAAGCATTCCTATCCAATACTAATAATTTTCAAACATTTTGACCCATAAACGAAATTCAAACACCAGGTCAGAGTGGACCTGGGAGTAATGGCAACAAAGGGGAACTCTACACTCCCCAGAGCTCCAGAACTGGAACCTTACCACTGGCTGCAGGTTAGTGTCATATCTGGATACTGCAGTCAGCATATTCTAAGCCCCGTAGACAGTGTGTGTGTGTGTGTGTGTATATATATATATATATATATATATACATATATATACATACACACACACACACACACACACACACACACAATGTGCAATGAGTAAATTGTCATCTGAATTACACAAAAATGAAAATAACATTGATATTTCTCTTTATCAGATATATTTACCAAAATTACTTGAAAATATCTTAAAATACCATGGATTAAATTCAAAGAAATCACTATTGGCTTCAACCCTTTCATACAAGATATCTCCTGCAAGTCTTTCAGATGGTTTCCTTATTTAAATTGCTGTATGCTACCATTATCCTTGCTTTCAGTTCATCTTTGGTGTTTCATGGAGTTTTGCTCTTCTCTTGGTCAACTGTGCCCCACATTCAATAATCAAGGGAATTGCAATCTGGAAGCCAGATGTTAAGGATGATGTGACCATAGAAATTTTCTAATAGCCAAGACTTGGTTCACCTGCTTGTATAGCATGACACAGTCCTATTGCCAGATATAGGGTCTAGCCACCCTCTTGATTCAGGGCAGCACTACCTCTTCTAGGCATTTGATGTAGGCCTCCATGTTGAGTCTGTAGGAAGATGAATGGCGGCATAACGTTATCATCGCTAGTGACCACCCCAAACACTACAATGTGGACTGGGTGTTTGGTTTAGATCAACATGAATATGAATCTATCTTCATATTGACACCCAAACACTTTGAATTGTTCATATTGCAGCTTCCAGAGTGAATGCCAATCGGTACAGCATGCCATTTCCAAATTTCTTGAGGAGGGAATCATATCATAGTGCTGCTTTCCTCATGGGATAGTGCCCAATTGATTCTAGTTTGATGCACAGTAGATAAAACCTGAAACAAATACAGTGCATGCACAAAATTAATAATCTAAAATGGCTACAATTCACCCATTGCACTGTGTATGTGTGTGTATGCACACGCACGCACACACACACACACACACACACACACACACACACACACACACACACACACAGAGTATTCATATAAATGTTAAAATGCAATAACCAGTTGGAATCAAAATAATTCTTTGAAGTAAATCAGTTACTGAAACAGTTTCATCAAGTTAGATACAAATGAGAGTTTAATTTTTATAAGGGAAAGATAATAGGTGAAGCTATAATACAGCAAAATCTAAAAAATAAATTCCACACTACACTATTTTCATGGTGTCAAAGAATGCATAAATGTTTTTTTTTTACTTTAGTGGTTCTAAATTTTGAACAACCAGGAATTTTAAAATTCTTTTAAGTACAATATTTTAACATTTCACAAAAGTGGAATTTTTATTTTATTGTTTTTAGTTTAGTTTCTATGTATGCGAAAATGCAAAATGCCCACAAAAACAAAACATAAAATAGATATTTTCCCATTTTGCCTATGAAAGAAATTGAGGTAAATAGAAATTAGAAATGTCCTCAGTGTATATCAGTCTACAATGACATTGAATTTCATCCAGATGTTTTTTCAGGATGCAAAGTTATCAGGTGCCAAATTTGACAAATCAGGCAACTGACTTACAACATAAAAATCCAAGCAAATTTCAAAAGACCACAACCTTTGAATTACAGCTCAAACGAAGTTTATATTTTCAGGTTTTCTGTATTTCTGGGGTGGTTTTCAAATAGTGAAATTTCAGTGAAATCTAAGATGGTGACAATGGGACTTTTGAAATTTTGATTGAGTTGATATGGAATAACCCATGCTTATACGAGACTCATTCAATAAATAAGGAAAATACTGCCTAAAGAGTTGGCAACTGGTAGCACTATTCACAGTTGCACCTTTTTTTTATAAGGAAATCAATAATGATGGCTTCTTTCATGTCCTGGAAGACTGTTAGCATAATCTTTACCGACCACTTCACCAAGAATTTTTTCTTTCAAAAGTCAGTGCATTTTCATTCCATGAACTGTCTTTTCAACACAAACTTGTAGTGGCAAATTCATGTTTAGCTCAGTTGTGTGAACATTTTTTCGACTAAAACATGTTTCTCTAAACACATCACACATTCTTCTCTAAATTTCACATGGTTTGCATCTCTCAGCCAACAAAAATTTCATGAGAGACCTCTGTTCAGCCCTAGAGCAGTCTGATTTGGCCTCATTTTAAAGAGCCTCAAAATAAATATTTTTGCAAGATCAAATTAATTTTTGCTATAAAAAAATTTCACACAACAGTGTTTACATTTATTATTTTGCTTCTTTTTTTCTTTTTTAAATTCCTCCGCATAATTATATATGAGACAGACAGACAGACATGTATATATTTTATATATGTAGATTATTTTAGATGAAAAATCTTTACAATTATTAATTTATAGAAAAGGCAGTGAGGTGGGAGGAAAAGGCAAGAAAGGTGTGAGTATGAGAGAGAGAGAGAAATAATTAGGATGGGTGGGTAAACAACTAAGCATAGAAGACAAGTGAGTTGAATGGGATAGAGAGAGAGAGAGAGAGAGAGAAATCATCTTACAAGTGTAGTAGTATCTGTGTCTGCATCAAAGGAGGTTCCAGAACTTCCACCTTCTGATTCTTTCAAAAGCTCTTTTATAGTGTGAATGTGTTTATCTTTGTCTTGTATTTGTGACTGCAACTCAAGCCTTTCTTCCAAAAGAGTCCTGGTCTGTTTTCTCTGAGAAGAGTTCTTTCGGCGGAGATCAGCATTCACTTTTACTATTCTTTCCAACTGAGCTTGAAGCTGAAAAGTGCAAAGAAAGGAAACATTGACAATTATTGAACACTTTAAAATTTGTAATAATCTATTTTTATTACATCATACAGATGCAGTCAGAGATCCAGACCTACCATGTTTGTCTACCAGCATCGTCTTGTTTTAAATGAGATGACCAAATAACGTAACAAACCTTCAAGATGTTATTAAAAAAAAAAAACCAGCACCTCGATAATCTCTGAAATCAAAATGTCAACTGGTTAACTATGGGCCAAATAATTTTAAAGATTATTAGCTCTATTAATGTTCCATTCTTTCTTTTTTTTTTTTTTTCGTTTTATCAAGGAATTTAAATATTATTTATTTTTGCTGTAGTCAGTAAGCAAAAAGGAAGTTTATTAACAATAACATAATTAAACAGCAAATTTAGCAACAAAGTCTACTTTATTTTTTTGCAAGTATCTGTTTTTATTAGAATAAAAAACTAAGGTAAATTTGAACTATTAATAAATCAAGTAATGATAAGAATAGTATAAATCATAATAACACCAATGCATTTAGACAGACTTTATTGCACATCTAATAATGAAGGAAACAGTATTTTCCCAACCCCTCCTCTATGAACAGGATGTGAAACAAGGTTAATTTCTTTTATGTGGAATAAAACTGGTTTGAATTCAGAGTTTTTCCTTTTCCTAGATGGGTTGCCTACTCGATGCAGAAGAAGTCTATCCTACTATTTACCCATAGCTGGGGAAAGAACCAATGGATTCATGACTTTTTAAAGGGCATTAGTACAAAGTGAAATGCAAATGGTCTCATCCAAGATTTCAACTCAGATCACTGATTCCATTTCCTATAACAATGTCTATCATCCTAAAAGTATAAATGTAATGAATCAGTGTGTCATGCTCTGCAAGATTGACCTTGGGTAGAGAGGAAACATCAAATTTGGGAAATCAACAATAGTCACTCCTGAAATGTTGCATGAAGCAATCAACCAAGTAACTTATTATAATTTCCAATTCACAGTGTTTGACAAAGTTTTTCATAGAAATGTCAGAACTTTTCAATCACACAATGTAATAATAAAAGTGTGGAATCACTAATCATTATAATTTCTCTGAAGAGATAATTATTAAATGCTAATTATAGTGTATATTCTCTTATTTACTTGCAATTAATTATAATATAAATTGTATAAATAAGATGTAACTTGACATGAAACTTTATGACTGCCAATGGTGGCATTTAAGCAAATAAAAATAAGAATAAAGAGTTTGAGTTTGATTTCAAATCAAACTCAAACTTCCTTTATTCTTGAAATGAAAGAAAAAATAATAAATTGAGGATTAAAGACTCAGCAGGTTTTGGGAGAGGAAAAGGATTTGGGGTAGCAATTTGATAGTCACATAAAAAGATTATTACAGAATATTTTTATTTCCCATTTTAACTTAAGCAGAAATGTATATCATGGAAGGTTTGATAGCAATGGTCCCATCCAGGATTTGATTCCATTTCAATTGATGATAGAGGAAAAAAAAACAACTTTTGTCACTTATCAAAATATGGCAATGTCAACAATTTAGAAAATACCAAAAACAGAATTAAAACAAAAATAAAAAAAAGCATTAACAGTGAAACTTATAACTTTCCATCTTAAACATTTCTAGCAGGTTAATTGTCAATGGATACAAAGAAAACAGATGAAGAAAAGCTAGATGGGAACAACACAAGAATGCTACATGCTGTTTTGAACCAATCCTGGAAGCAATTCACCACAAACAGCAGCTGTCCAGCCACTTACCTCTAATCTCAAAAATCATCCAAGTAAAATGAACAATACATAAAAAGCAGTACTGAAGAAGCAAGGAGAAACTCGTAAGTGACATTCTTCTATGGACCCCTATACATGGACACACCAGTGCTGGTTGACCTGCAAGGACGTCCATCAGTTCTGTGCAGAAACTGGATGTAGTTTGGAAGACTTGCTGGGAAATGATGGATGATAGGGATGGATGGAGAAAGAGAGGGAAATTCTTACAGTCAGGACAACATGATGATGAAATTGTCAATGGACAATTCCATCACAGATATGATTAATGGAGATGTAATTAATTTTATGCAAATAAAAATATAATCATATGAAAATACTCCTCTTAGACATACACTAAAAGTTATATAATTGGTTTGTTAGTTGCATGATGTAGAACAAGGAGTCAGCAACCCCCAGCCTGTGGGCCACATTCAAGCTTCAAATGAGTTTTGTCCAGCTTGCCATCTTACACTCGATTGACATTACATTACAATTGACTTAGAGTGTGATGAATCTTCAAAATCAAAATTTCAGTTCAAATCCACTGTTGACTTCCACAAGAAATATATATATTGCCAAGTAGAAAATATAAAAACATCTTGACTAATGTGAAACTGATGATATCATTATTTGGAAGTACACATGCTTGTGAACAATTTTTCCCAAAATGACCAATGTTAGTGAAGAAAATGAAATAGTCACCTTCTACGATGAGTTATCCTCATTAGTGCGTAGCATCCCGAACATGTTAGTCATTGGCGGAGACATGAATGCATAAATCGGGAAGAACGGAAACAACAAATACAGCCTCCACAACACGTCAAATGTTAGTCATTGGCGGAGACATGAATGCACAAATTGGGAAGAACGGAAACAACAAATACAGCCTCCACAACACGTCAAATAGAAATGGGCAACATCTAACAGATTTCATGATAGAAAATAGATTAGCATGCCTCAATACAAACTACCAAAAAAGAGAGGGCAAACTATGGACATACACGTACGCAAACAATACTAAAGCTCAGATAGACTACGTCCTTATAAACAAGAAATGGAAGAATAGTGCATTGAATTGCGAGGCATACTCCTCTTTTGAGGGTGTGTCCACCGATCACCGAATAGTCACAGCGAAAATACGGTTAAGCCTACGAAAAAACGACAAACGAACAGCGACCACCAAACACTATAACTGGGCCCTATTAAACAACAAAGATGTAAGAGATAAATACGTATTAGAATTAAGAAACAGATTCGAAACACTTCAAGAAAAGACGGAAAAAAGTACACCAAACGACGAATACGAAAATTTCGTCAATGCACACCTTGAGGCAGCAGCAAAATACATTCCAACAAAAATTAAAACTAAATATAGAGTCCCATGGGAAACTTTAGCGGTGAGAGAAAAACGTGCGCTAGTGAAAACAGCCTCCAAAAACTATCGAAAAAACCCAACAAACACAAATGCCTTAAAACTAAAAACGGCACAATATCAATTAGCAGGCATATATATAAAGGAACAGACAGAATACATTCAAAATCAGATAGTTAAGATTAGAGACTCGGTGGAAGATAGACAATCTAGAATTGCCTGGCAAACAATAAACGAAGTGAGCAGAAGAAAGAACACAGCCAAAGCAAAACTTAAAGCAGCAAACCAACAAGAAAGAATAAAACTGTGGAAACAGCACTTCGAAAACTTACTTGGAAACCCACCAAAAATAATGCATGAACCAATCACCAGAATAATTAGCAAACAATTAGACATTAAACTTGGACCGTTCACACAAGAAGAACTCGACTCGGTTCTCAGAAAAATTAAAAATAGGAAAGCTGCAGGGCTGGACAAAATTCCCCCGGAAGTATGGAAGACCAGACAATTCGACGACATACTGCTCCGACACTGCAACGCAGTATACAATCAAAATCCGATAGATAGATGGACGAAGGGATGCATACTCCCCTTCCCTAAAAAGGGGGACCTCGGATTAGCCAAAAACTACCGAGGCATAACACTTACATCCATAGCTGCCAAAATCTACAATGCCCTACTACGAAACCGCATAGAACCCAAAATCGACAACATACTTAGAAAAAACCAAAATGGCTTCCGAAGAAATAGATCTACGACCTCACAAATATTAACCATCCGCAGAATCCTTGAAGGTGTACGGGCAAAGAACCTACAAGCGACATTAATATTTGTCGACTTTACCAAGGCTTTCGACTCCATTCACAGAGGAAAGATGGAACAAATCCTACTAGCGTACGGCATACCTAAAGAAACCGTAGCGGCAATAACGATTCTCTATAGAAACACTAAAGTAAAAGTACGATCACCAGATGGAGACACAGAATACTTCGACATTGTAGCAGGAGTACTACAAGGGGACACGCTGGCTCCGTATCTCTTTATCATTTGTCTAGACTACGTACTTAGAACATCGATTGACAAAATCAAAGAGAATGGCTTCGAACTGACGAAGAAAAGAAGCAGAAGATACCCCGCAACAACAATTACCGACGCCGACTACGCCGATGACATAGCAATACTGGCAAATACACCTGACCAAGCCGAAACACTTCTGCATAGTTTGGAACGAGCAGCAGCAAGCATAGGCCTCCATGTTAATGCACACAAAACGGAATATATGTGCTATAACCAAACGGGGGACATCTCCACTCTAAAAGGAACCCCTCTTAAACTAGTAGACAAATTCACGTACCTAGGAAGCAGCGTCGAATCAACCGAAAAGGACATCGAAACGAGGTTAACGAAAGCATGGACAGCTATCAATAGGCTATCGACTATATGGAAATCAGACCTAACCGATAAAATGAAACGCAGTTTCTTCCAGGCAGTGGTCACATCGATACTGCTATATGGATGCACTACATGGACGCTAACAAAACGGCTGGAGAAGAAACTAGATGGCAATTACACAAGAATGCTGCGTGCAATCCTCAACAAGTCCTGGCAGCAACACCCCACAAGACACCAACTGTACGGCCACCTGCCCCCTATCACGAAAACTATTCAAGTTAGGCGAACCAGACATGCAGGACATTGCTGGAGAAGCAGAGATGAACTCATAAGAGATGTACTCTTATGGATCCCCACACACGGCCGCGCAAAAGCAGGACGACCAGCACGAACGTACATTCAGCAGCTGTGTGAGGATACGGGTTGTTGTCCTGAAGACCTGCCTAGGGCGATGAACGATAGGGAGGAGTGGCGAGAGAGGGTCAGGGATATCCGTGCTGCCAGCACGATATGATGATGATGATGATGAAAAGTCATTTAAGAACAAAGTCGTATGACGGCCACCTGAATAATGTCTTGCTCCTGTCATAGACAAGTATTTTACCTGACATGGAAAAGTTATCACACAATAAGTAGAAACAAGTGTCTTATTAAATCATTTACCATTTCTAGCCGTATTTTGTTTGTAGCAAGGAATTTGCTTTTTTTTTGTTGATTGCAATAGAAGTTGTTTTTCCTGCAGTAAAATAAGTTTGTTTTTTCTTCTTTTTTTTTGTGAATGTGTTTGTAATGTTTTCCTTTTTTTCTTTGGTTTGTTATTCCTGCAGTAAAATAAGAGGCCTTGTTAAAATAAAATTATATCAAATTCCTTGTTTTGCTGATTCATTGTTTTCACTGATTCATTCCTTGTTTTGCTTTAAACCTCCAGAAAATTCATTTACATATTTAATAACATGGCTCTCTTCTATGACACTGCATAGCTGTTTGGCTCTGGCTCTGGCTCTCTCTCTCTCCCCCCACCGGAAGGTTGCCGACACTTGATTTAAGAAATCTTTGGAGTACAATGTTTAAACTCTGTAAGTAACAGGAAACCTGGGTTACATGGTACCAGTAGCAATAAAATAAAATAAAAATAAAATAATAATCTGATCTGATAACACACTGATCTGTTATCTGTGACAGTGACAAAATTTTCATTAAGACTTCAAGGAGATGTGGATTCATGCCTTTCTCAAGGTTATCAATGTGAGATTTCATTTTCCACACCATTATATCACCTCACATTTCCAAATTATATACAAAGTGTAATGGTTACAAAACTAATTTTGCAGACCATTATATTTGTAGTGGGTCGGATCCTCACTATTTGAGGCCTTGTGCCAGACTTAGATGACTAAATACTTAAATTGTGCATATGATTTCTTTGTAGACATTCAATCCTCATCTTGTTATTTTAGTGGGATCCTATTACATTCTTTCAACCAGCCTGGGGAGATGAGACAGTCAATTTATCAGCAAACAAATAAACAAACAAACACCATGATACAGCTGCATACATTATTTTATTTGATTCCAATTTGGGAAAGGTATGTGGCAGAGAAAATCAGACAACTTTTAAGAGTCTTCTTCATGAAGAAGCTACCTAGGATTTAATACAACACTGAGAAATTAGAGTTCATGTGGAAATCCTACAAAGACTGTAGGGTGTTTAACATCATAACCTTTCAAGATGGAACTCTGATGAATTGATTTGACTTGAAAAATTGAGGTTCTTTTATGAAGCTGTTAAAACAAAGAAATCCCAATTTTCAACGTGTATGTGGGGGGGGGAACGTGCGGGTAACTTTTAATTGAGATGAAAGTAACAATGGAATGTTTGATAATTTCAGCTCCCATAAGTGACCCCTTTTTTAATTAGTTGATAAATCAGCTTTTGTCCAATGGTATCAAGTCTCAAATTAACATCACCAAGACATGTGGGTGTTACTGTGTATCATAGCATGCTTTTGTCAGTTACCACCAAAATAGTTTAGATCATCAGCCACATTTTGGATTCCTAAGTCTTGGGGATTTCTGTCTTTTGCTCTATCTTACTAGTAAGTAAAGTTGGCAACTGTTGTCGAGGGCAACCTGAAGGCTCCCTTTTCAGTAGCTACTACACCGAGGTGTAAGGGAGGGCGCTACACCTTTCCCTGGATTGCTCAACTTTACCCTTGATCCATACCTTATATTACTGAGTGTTAAGGCAGCATCAAGTACCATTTTTTAAGTCTTTGGTATTACTCGACCTGGGATTGAACCCCGGTCTCCCTGACCATTGGCGAACACTCTACCCACAAGACCAATGAGCCGGTTTCTATCTTAAGTAAATTTCAAGTAATAATTTAACTTATCTCTCCTAGTTAGTCTTCCTAACTAATTCCTTTTGCTTATCACTTTTCTTAAGGTGACATTTTACTCTCATGCCATAATGTTATTTATAATGATGGAAATAGTTCAGATTAAAAACAGCCCGGCCCATTTACCAGAACTCCCATTCCTCATAATACTAGCATCGGAAAAATAAGGTCTAAAAAAGTTCAGCTTTGGTTTACCCTTAATATACTTTTAACCTGGACTATAAATTTTGTACATACATGATGAGAAGAGAAAAAAAAAATCAACAAGGAACTGGTCAATCCCCATTTTGCTACATTATGCATACATAGACATATGCAAAAATAGAAGTTAATGCTTACAGCTTCGGCATCACATGTCTTCTGGTTTAGTTCTTTCTTCATTGCACGGATCTGTTCTCTTTGTTTGTCAATTGTTTCCTTCAGTTTGGACAGCACCTGCAGTTCCTCCTCCTCCCTTCCTAGTGAAGGAAAGAAAATGAAAAATAATCAATTCAATACATAGAGGAAAAAAACCAGAAGCTATTAAAAATAAAATATAGTAATTACTCATCCATAATCTGGCTCCTAACTTCTTTATTATCTGGACTAGTCTTAACTTGTTTACAACCAAACAGTAAAGAAAATCTCTTACAAAACTCAGACTAAGCTGACTACCTCTGAATAAAAACATCTACTTACAGGCATTTTTTGAGAGTGCAAGACTTTTTGTATACAAATGCCTTCTTTTCTTTTTCTCTCTTTATTTTTTAAAGAAAAAAAAAGAGTAAATTTTATGTTATTTAAAAGTTTAACTGGTATTTATCAAAGCTAAAAGATTCTTAAAAAAAATAACTGAAATAAGATAATTCATTTTTATATAATTAAACTCAACCAAAATGTAATAAGTTATGAATGATTGAAAAATATATATGAATCCAATACTGCAGATGTATAATAGCCATGAGGAGACAACTCAAGTAAAATAAGCTTTTTAAAATGTCTTCTTCAAATTATTTATATCAATTTTTTTTTAAATCATTGCATATTTATAACAATAAGGTCAAGTATATACATTTAATAGGTATAACATTTTACATCGCAAACTTAATTCTAAGTTAAAGAATTTAAAGAAAATTTCATTCTTCATAATTTCCAAACATTTTATTATGCCATTTTTAATGAAAAAAAAAAAAGTTTAATATTAGAATGCCCATGCCCTATTTTTTGACAACAAATTGCTAAGCTAAAAAAGTTAATTACATTCTGATAGACAAATAGTAAAAATGTCATTTTCTTTCTTAAAATGTGAATAATTAAAAAAACAAAAAAATCTATTTTCTACAGATTCTGTTCAAAAATTAGGATGAATGTCCATTTTAGATGAATTAGAAATTCAAGCAAAATGCTACTTCTTGGAAGGCTTAAAACACTGCAAAAAGTTAAAAACACTGAGAAAAAAAATTTCTAAATGAGATATAAAAACAATAAAAAAAAAAAATAAAACTTCACATACATTTTTAAAGCATGTAAATATTTAAAAATTGTTTAAGCTTAAAAAAAGGAAAAAAAATTAAAGAAAATTCTGATCATTCAGTTCATATAAATAAGAGCAAACAAGTTTACACTTCTGGCCATTATTCCACCCACTGTTTTTTTTTTTTGTTTGTTTTTTTTTACAATCAACCTTAACATTCCACTATTTATTTTATCTATTTATTTATTTATTCATTGTTTTTTTTTTTTGTTTTTTTTTTTTAAATCAGTGCATCCTCAAAAGGTAGGTCCGAAAATATGAATATGGCAGCAAATGAGGAAAAAATAATGACGATTTTGGAAAACTATTAATACATAAGATGAGCAGATGATGCAGTAGAAAAATGTTGCATATTTGGTTGTTGTTACATACAGTTTGCTTTGTCCATTTATTTTTAAATCAGCAACCACCATATAAAAATACACCTAAAATTCTGTAGTTAAATATGATTTTTGCACAAAAGTAAATTTAATTTTTTAGAAAAATAAGATATTTAATGTTAATAATTCCTGAAAATCCATCACAAGCATTTTTTTTTTTTTTTTTTTTTAAATAAGAAAAATTTAAACAATGAAACGAAAATTTGGAGTCAGTTAAATTCATAATCAAATATCAATTTCATGTTTGAAGCTCTGAAGTGAAGTATTGTCATTATTCAATGATTTATTTAGACTAGCATTACCAGTTATCATTTTGATCAATATTTCAACTGGTTGGCTGACTTTTTTTTCATTTTCACTCTCCTCCAATTTGCATTTTCTCACCAGTCAAACAATAAACAATTTGTTCAATATATTTTTTTAAATTTATTTTTCAATTTAAAAAAATTGATGTGACAGGAAAATTGTTGATGTTTGACCAATGAAGAGAGCTGAGAGAAAAAGAAACTGGATGCAATGTAAAATTGATGAAAGCTGGATAGAGAGCACAAAGTATTTTTCTTTTATCTTAATTGCATTCTTATTTTTTGTTTTCTTTTATGTCCCTACTCATTCAGTCCAACAATCTACAACAAGGAGGAAACAGCTTGGATTTCAGATTGATAGTCTGAGTGAAGTGCAATAAAAAGAAAAAAAAGAAAAAAAAAAGAAAAATTAAGATAAAAGAAAATACTCATCAAAATTGATGGTTGACAATGCTTCATCCCAAAACAAAATGTTTTGAGGATATTAGAAAAAAACAGAATTTCTAATTTACATATATTTGATAGATTAAATATTTTATAGTATAGTCAATAAATGAACTAGAATTATGTCAAAGAATTAGTTTTGTATTTCAAAGGAAAGAAAAATAAAGCCCCAAATTCATTCTGAATTTTTCTTCTAAGTTATGAAATGGTTTGCTCACTTAAAATTTTAAGGACAGCACAAGAGGTGAGAGTAACAATGGTAGTGATATTCAAATAGGTGGGTGGCAAGTGACCAGCAAGGTATTGTGTTTAGGGATCAATTTTGTTTAGTACAACAGAAGTAAAAAGCATTGCAGAAAGACATGCAAAGCAATTAGAAAAAGAAAAAAAAAACATTGTAAAATAAAAGGCAATCATTGGCATGCTTTTAATTATTGGAGATAAATATTTATCCAATCTATATTAACACTTTACAGTAAACTAATTCTAAAAGATACTATAAACCAGAAACACTAAAATTTCTACCACTAATATCTACTTATTAAGTATCTAAAACATTTTCATTCAGTAAAAATTAAAAACAAAACAAATATTTTGGACTGATAACAATTCTGTTCAATAGGAAAATAATTTTATTAATATAAATAATAAAGAGGAATAATCAAAAACTCATGTTTTTTTGACAGGTTATTGGAATCTTGGAAAAATCTTCAATCCTTTTGTGACTACCCAAGTCAAAGGAAATTTTAGTCATATGTTCAAATTCAGTTATCAGGCAGTAATACCCTATCAATATATAAATAATTTCAATTTTATACAGTTGTTAAAAGCAATCTGATTACTTAGCTTCAAGAGAAAAAGAGAGAGAGAATCATTTTAGGGATTGCTAGAATAGTCATCTTCACAAATTCATAGAATTTCCCCCCATTTTTTGATACAGACAAATCCAGTCTTCTAGCTTGCATGGTTGGTCTATTTGGATCTCAAATTCTCAGTGGATTTTATTTTTGTTATTTTTTAGAACAGTCTCTGGTTTATATGAACATTATTATTTTTACATGATTAAACCCAAATTATTAGCACAGTTCTTATTGAATGACTGTATTACATTGAATTTCATATTCTCTTTGTAGCAGCTTGCTGTATTCAGTTATTATTATTTTGTCTCTGCATTATCACCATATAGACAGGAAAAGGTCTAAAACTGATTGTGTTTTCAGTGTGAGAATCAAAATCAGACTCCTTATATAACAAGAAAGAAAACCTACAACTATTAAGAACAACTTGAGAGTATAAAGACCTCAACAACAACAACAATAATAATAATAATAATAATAATAATAATAATAATAATAATGCTCATTTACAAATGTGAAGAATAAACACTTATTAAAGATGAAGCTCTGTTGATAGAAAAGTGTCACTTGCATATGGTAGCCAATGAAAAAATTATTATAACCACTGTCCCATAATAATTGTTATGGTTGCATATAAATTTCATACACTAAATGTGTATATTTACCCATTCCCTGTGACACAAGGTCAAATCTTAAGCAGAGTAGAACTGGTTTGAATTCAGAGTTTTCTTTCCCCTAGACTGGTTGCCATACCAAAGTTAAAGAGCTCAGTCTACCCTATTATTTACTCAGAGGAGAATAGTTAGAATCATACTTTTCCTAAAGGTAATAGTGCTCTGTGAAATACAAACAGCCTTATCCAGAGTTTGAACTCTGATCATTGTGTCCATTTCTTATGATGAGAACCATTACACCATAAGTACCTCCAAAAATATACCAAATGAAGCAACTATTATGAGACAGGTGTAGTACTTTTCCCTCATTGACTGCTACATCTAAAGAAGATTAGAGAATTGGCCATCTAGAACATTGGGTTCAAAACAAAGATGTATAATCTATGTAACAGAAGATTTAAGGATGTTTATTTAACCATCTGTGATCAACCAAAATTACTAATCCAACATTGTACAAGTCATAAATATGCCACAATTATGTTTAATCAGTCTGCATTAACCGAGTTTACAATCCTCATGATTTTTGCCACTACATTCAAGTTGGAGCTTCTGACATCACTAGATAAAGCCATTGAACTAGTATGATATCTCAAATTAAAAAATCAATTTTGAGATTTAAAAAAAAAAAAATCTTGGAATGTCTGTAGAGAAGAAACTTAAATTTTTTTTTTCTTCTCTCATCAAAGAAGTTAAGTCCCAGGGATGAAAGTACTTTTAAGAAGATTTATACTGTGAAAATAACCTCAAAGTTGTCATTATAGCTATGTACACTTTGGTTTATACATACACCAATTCACTTTCAACATTTTAAGAAAAAAGTCATCTAAAGACATTTGTAGAGTAAGAAAAGCAATTGATCTATTGCAGAAAATTAGTTCAAATTCTAATAATTAGTTAACAATTCTTGTTTTCTGTGGGTGGTTATATTTCTTAATATCATGAGGTTAGTTGATATTTTTCTCGGCATTCAAACTTGACATGCAATAAGTATTAACATCAATCTTTATACTTACACTTTTATGGGATTTCATGTGAAGATACACTATTCCCATCATTGCAAGATATTACAAACTGTAATAAGAACATTATTTCTTTCAAACACTCAACAAACCACTCAAGTGTGCACTTTGTTTTAAGATACTTTTTTTTTCTAAGTTTGTCTAATACCTTTTGACCACTGACAAAAGAACCAACAATATTGGATGAAAAAAGTGGTAACCTTATTGTCACATTTGTATTTATCTCACCCTTTAAAATCTCATGTTTTATATATATATATATATATATATATATATATATATATATATATAGGTGAGAGAGTATATATATCTATGTTAGAATAGCATTAACATATAGTCCCCAAGCACCATTAATAGTGTGTCTACACTATTCTAACTTTATACATACATATATATATATATATATATATATAATACAACATACTTTTAATTTATATCATACTTTAAGTAGAATAGAGTTAATGTACTGTTTATATAAACATCCTAAGTATTGCTTGTTTACTGCAGCATTATAAGACTTAAATATATTTGACAGGTAAACTTATTTGAAGATGTTTTCTAATTCTTCCATCTGTTGTCAAATAAGAGTTTATGTCTAAATTTCTTTGATCCATAACAAATCTATAAGTGACTGTAGAGCAGAGGTGGTCGATTAAATAAACTTATTGGAACATTCAGTTACAGAAATGCCATTAAACAGATAACAAAGGCAGCACACTTCAAAACATTCCAAACATTTTCTTTATATAATTGAATTTTTAGGAATGTACAAACAATTTATAAGTGAATTTGTTTTCATATTTTCAAGTCTATTTAACTGTGTGAAACCTTTGATTATAAACACCAGTGTAGTAGACCAGTTATACAAGCTGATATATGTCAAAACTAGTCATTGTGTAGATATGTCAGTATGAAAAGTAGATTGATTCAACTCAACCTGAATGACAAATCACATATTAGAGAAATGAATAAGTTATATTCTTTTTATTTCTTCAGTACAAAAACATTTATATTTTTCTAAATGTTTAATTAAAAGACCAAATTGTTTTAGTTAATTTTCAATAAAGAATTATATTTCTAGTGGCAAACATCCTGAAACAATATTTAATGTCTTTCAGGAAATCAATGACAGGGATTTTTATTAGAAAATCTGTGAATTCAGACTTGAAGAAATGCTATAGGAAAAGGTGAGGCATGATGGGAGACAATTTGAAAAGTTGCATGATTAACTATAATTTCATTTTTGGTGATGTGTATGAAAAGAGCGTATTAACAATTGTTTTATTTCTTAATAAAATTCATTTTTTTTAAGTATAAACCTCTCTTTGGATCCTAGGCATAGAAATATTTATTAATGATTAAATTACACAAGTTAAAGATATTGTCATCCAAAGTTGGATTATTTTGCTTCAAATTATGAATCTAAAAAAATTCAATTTTTGTTTTTAAACTTTATGCTGGAAAACTAAAATCTTTGTTGCCTAAATCCTTTTATTATAAAAGCATTTATTAAATTCTAATAGCTTGTAAAACATACAAGGCTCAAATATATATGCACACAAATCTCTCCCTCACACATACACTATTTAAAATGATGCAAGATTTTAGTTTATGATCCATCTTTCTTTATTTTTGATGGCATATCAACTTTTCTAAGTTGTTTAATGCCAAAACCATTCTTGTAGAAGAATAGCAGTGATACTATTTAACTAGGGGGGATATGGGGGGTTCATTCCTTTCCAAAGGGTATTAGTCTGAAAGTGAACATAATAGCTAAACTGGAGTTTGAACTCACTTCCTTTGAGTCTGCAGTTCAGCACATCAGCCACTATGCCACAAGCACTCCTCCTTTATGACTTATTCTTTTAATAACAAATTACTTTTTAGATAAGTAACCTGATGTATCTTTGCAATCAAGTGATTCCTTGTATTTAAAAAAAAATTATGCTCTAAAACTTCTTGACTTCTAATTATCAATCCTTATTTAGCACCAATGAAATTGCTTAAATGTGATACTTAAGCAGAAACCAATGACATTAAAATCCAATTAAAAAGGAAGTGATGGGATTCTGATTTAAGCAAAGAGATGGATGACAAATAAATGAATAATAATAATAATACTAATAATCTTGAGCTTTTTATATTGCTAAAAAGTTTAATCAAATAAAGTTGATTTTGCAAATTTCATTTGGATTTAATAATATTGACACTACTCAAATATTTCACTATAATCCGGATTGAATTCTCCCTAAATCTGTTCAAGATACATTTCTTTATTAAATATGCTTTCATCCATCAGTTAGAAAAGATTCCTAGGTAAACATAAGGATAACTAATTGAAAACAATATATGCTACAAATTGTTTAATTTCTTATTTAAATCAAAGCTAACAGTTTTAATAGAAGAGACCACCTTTCTTTCAAAACTAAAATGGCAGATATTTCCATGGCGTATTTGGCACGTGGTATTCTCCTATCAAAAATTGACCCCCCCCCAAAAAAAACAATAGCATATCTTAACATTTTCATTATTTGGCTTATAAATATTATGATCATGAACTAATATAAGGAGATCTAAAAGGTTCTGTTAATAACCTTCATTCAAAGTTGATTGAAGGAAAATATCAGTTCAGGCATCACCGTTCAGAAAAAATAACTGAAAGATAATTCATTAATTCCTGGGAAGTAATTAAAAGTTGGAAAAAAGTCAAAAGGAATTGTATAAAATTGTATAAAGCATCATCAGCACATGCAGGTAATGAAAAGCAGAATCAAAGAAATTGCAAGGACAAATGAAAATGATGAATGATAATGAAGAAACATTAAGATACATTCATCATGCAGGAATCATGGATGGAGATGACCAGTAAAAGACAATTGATGATTGGATGATTATCATTTTTATTATTATTATCATTATAAATTTACTTGAAATTACCTGTCTTCTTTGGACAGTCCTTGATTCTATGACAATACAAAGTGTTGACAGAGGATGCACTAAATTATAGGACAGTACAAACAGTGCTTCGTCTTTGATGAGGAAAATAAATCAGACAAGATGGATACAGAGACAAGGATATTGGACACCTTTAAGACTTGTTAAAATGGTTGACAGAAACAAATTTGACTTTTAGAAATTTACTTACCAAAATCTGGCACAAGATCAATTAAGAGTATGGACGATACAACACAATCTTTTAAGGAGGAGAGAACCTATCTATCTTGAAAAATCAACAGTTGAAAAGATGGTTTTTGTCTGAACTAACACTGGTATTAATAGAAAATACACATCTATCTCAACCATTAGGCTTAACTAACTTTGCTTATATGAAAATTTGGTGCAAAGTAAAAGAGGTTGGTAATAAAAAGTGTGCCTGTTAAATAATGAGACTAATGCTGTAATTCATTTCTAATGAAAAAACTTGTCCATTCTTTTTTTTAATATATTCCCTTTCTATAACTAAACACGACTATATGTTAATCCTCTGTTGACCAAAGCAATAAAGTAGATCTGGTATTTTAGAAACTCCATATTTTTCTTCTTCACTTTTCAAATAAACATTAAATAGGTTCTTTTAAATGCAGACTTGGTCTTTGGGAAAGAAAAAAAAAAGTCAAATCAAATGAACAGAAAAGATAGTGAAGTGATTAAATTCTTTTCTTAATCAAATTTGAACTGAGACATTTTTAAATTGTTCAACGTGGATATGGAATAAAAGAAACGTCCCGTGGAACATTTCAAAATAAACATGTCATAGTATCACCTGCTCGAGAATGCGCAACAACATTCTAACAATGTGAGCAGATTTGAAAAATTTACATTTTGCCGTGAGACGTTGATTTGACAGGATGCTTTAATGGGGTCTCATGTCAGTGAGGGAGCCCAATGTGCAAATAAAATGGTAGAGAGGAAGGCCCCCAAACAGTGCAGATTCTCTCCAGATTACCCCAAAACAAGCATGGAGTTAAACTGCTCGGTGGAAGTGAGAATGGCTAAAGGAGCGTTTTCTATCCGCTCACTTTTTGGTGAGTTTCTGTTACTTGTTAAGTAACTTCCTTCTAAGAAAAAAGAACTGAAAACACAAGTAAATTAAAATTTCAAGAGGTTTATATTTGCTCATTGGCAAATGTATATGTCATGGTTCAGTTTGTAAAATCAAAGTCTTGCTATTTAATAGTCACACCTCATATAGGGATCAAATGATATATTCAAGGTTTTCATGAAAATCTGATATTGAGCAGAAAATATTTTTAAAAAAACTCAAGCCTAAAAAGAAAATTTCTATAATTTGGAAAAGAGTCAAAGTATCATTCTAAACATTGTTGTTTAACCTATTAAGCAATTATTGTCACAATATTTTACAGATCCATTCTAGGCCATTTTTTAGGTAAACAATTTATAGAGAAAGAAGAGAGAGCTGTATTGTTTTCTTTGGTAGTGTAAAAAAAATAAAAAACAGTAAAAAATACAAAGAAACTGTGGCATTTGGAGTGGTGGGGAGAGACTTTTCTTTCTTTTTTTTCATTTTTTTCTTTTTTAATTCATAACAGTTATGTATTTATTGAATGTGCATTTGCAAATTATTCAAAACATGATGAAAAAAAAATGAAAATATGCCAAATAATTATGAAATTGTATCATTATATTTGATGGGATATAAAACTCTCTTCCTCTTCATATTTCCTGGAACTTATGTATAAAGTTGAGGTATCTAGTAGGCTAATGTTTACCAAAACTATCAGTACTTGTACCCAGCCAAACTCCATAATATTGAATATAATGGCGTGAGGGGTATGTCTCATATGCAATCAAATATGATACTTTTGACAGATTTTATGATGGCTCAATTATACACTTTTCATTAAATATAATGAATTGTGAAAAATATTCTTGACAATAGAAAAAAAATTAACAGACATCAGTGGTCAAGAGGAAAATCATGTTTTGTTCCAGAAATGAACAAGTACTTAGCACTGACTTTTTAAAAGACTAATTCAATTGTTTTTACAAGTATAATGATGAATTTTTGAAATTGATAGAATTGTTTCATAACAACAAAATAGTCACTGACTTAAATAGATAAATTCATAATCCATTCATAAATATGTTTATATTGCTTGATTTTATGTATTATTTCTCCTATCAAGATTGGCTATAAAAGCTTTTCAACTATTACTGCCAAGACAGGAAAGGTAATTAATAGAAAGTAGTTTTCTTAAATGCTTCTTTATTCACACATTTTTGTGAGCCATCCTATTGTGTTGGACTATGACATCATAGTAAGTTCCAACTCCAGTCATGCTATTACATTCACTTTCAGATTAATGCCCCTCAAAAAGTTATGAATCTTTTTATCCCCCCTAGCTATGGGTTAAATAGTACCACTACTGTTCTTCTACAAGTATGACTTTGGCTTTAAATAACCCATGAAGGTTGATATGCTATTAAATAAAGAAACCAAGCCATCCAACCTGTATCTCTATTATATGTAGAGATGCAGGTTGGATGGTTTAGTTTCTTTAAATAACTCATTATATCCAGAAGTGGAAATTGTATACAAAATATTGTTTCACTACAGAATGATATGAAACATTCTGATCTAGGAAGTAAAATAAAAAGTTTTAAAGCCTGACACAATCATTTATTGAACTTCTAAAATGTTTAAAACTATCTATTGATATCCAAACATGAAATATTTTTCTTTCAATTTATTTTCCTAAAATAAACATTATCTTATCAAATGTGTATAGAAAAAAATATATTATTTAGTTATGAATTTTCTAAAGAATAAAATGAAATTCTATAAACTATAAACACAAACTTTCACTTACATTTTTAGCTAATTCTGAATTTTTCAGAGTCAGCAAATTTTTAATCAATTTTTTAAAAAATTCTGTCAACCACAAAGAAAAAAAAACTCTTTATAATTCTCTTACACATTATCAAAAAAATCATTTTCAAATATTGTATTTCATTTAAAAAAAATGATATAATATTGCTTAATATACTAAAAGCAATACCATGACAAAGATAATCAAAATCTTTCATCTTGTAATGATAAAGAAACAAAAAAGAAATAAAAAAGAAAGGAGGGTTGACTGATCAAAAAGGAAACCATGGAATTAACAAAACCCTATGCAGGTACATAGGACTCAAAAACGAAGCACTGTGGTAAGGTTGCTGTAAAATACATACGTGGAATGGTTGTGGCCGCATCGTCAGAGGGGTTCACTGAAAGTGAATATACATTATAATTACTAATTACAACAGATATATGAATGATAATAATGATGATGATGATGATGGCAAGAAGCAGTAGTCAGCAACTGTCATCTTATCATTGGCCAGAAGTGCTGTGGAGAAGATGTTAATATCTTTAGATTACAAACTAACTAATACTGTAAACTAGAGAGAATGATCACATTATGCTTTTAGGGGTCAAATCTGGTTATATGTATGTAAAACAATAACATACATATTCATTACATATTATTTGTAGTATTATAAATATGCATTTTATATACATGCTTAACTATTAGAGTTTTGCAGCTATTTTAGTAAGATGATGTTTATAGGTTCAAGATTCTTAAGATCTCTTGATTGTTCTGCAGTAAGGAACTTGAAATATCAACATATCTATTCTTACATATCAGAATGAAAATAATAATGTGGCATATATATTTGAGAAATGAATGTTCTTTTAAGATTTTTTTTTTTTAAATGTCAGCATCACAGCATTTGCATGTTATGATCATAGAGGAACATACAAATAAGATCCTAAAAACCAATGAACTAATCAAATCTTTTCTCATTTACTATTAAAGCCACTTGCAAACTGGGTTTTAAGATGGTAGTATCCATTTATTTTTATGTTGACAGTATCATTGTTATGTTATCCAATATGATTTTCCAATCCTTTCTTATGAGAAATTAATATCAGTTGAATTTTAAATTAAAAAAAAAAATGATCATTTACACAGATATGCCACATTATTAAGTTTGTTTACAGTATGTGTGTGTGTGTGTGTGTGTGTGTGTGTGTCCATATATGTAATATCATATTCATATTCATTGAAGTGATAGATAATTTATTAAAAAAAATGTTGCTATTTAGTCAAGAAGGATAATTGTCTAACAGACTACTTGCCTTAATTTTTAGTAAAATTAAAATAATGAATTAAAATGTTTTATATTCCTACCACTATTCAATAATTGTTGCTATATTTGCCTATAGATTTTATATACTAAATCTAAAAACTATTGAAGAACAGAGGAAGTGTTCTTTTATATTCTTTTTAAGTTTCCTTTTAGGTTAAAAATAAAAAAAAAACCCAGACACAATTAGTACAGTGAATTTAATCTTCACAGGGTGTTTCACTATTGTGACTAACACAAAAAATTGTATGTTTTCTTTTTTTTTTTTCTTGCACATTTTGACATATTTTTTAAAATGCCCTAATTTTACCATTTATCAAAATCTATTTTTCCATCTTGCATTTTTATTTTGAAATCATAACTAGAAAACAATTTTAAATGATTATTGATTAATAATGTAAATAGATAAGATAATTTTAGTCTTTTATAAATGACTAAAATGCTAACTACCACAAATATAAATTTCTGGATGCAGAGAACGGCAAATCCTTGAACAAATTTCCAAACTAAAATGACACATAACAAATTATGTCTTATATACTTGAACAGTAACAATTTTGGAATAGGAATTTCCATACAGATCAAAACTAAAGACCTTTAATATATCCTTTCAGAGTTTCTTTAAGCCCTGAGTCTACATGTTTGAGTTTGATCTTTATACCAGTAAACTAGTACTACTGTGTAGGAGAAAATAAAAGTACCACTGGTATACTAGAGTAATATACTCAAAGAATTATGGTTGACAATATCCCATGCTCCAAGTGATTTACCTATATACAAATGTGTATAATTAAACACCTTAACCTGTCATGATTCTTTAGCTATTTTTAAAATTGTTATTAAGTAATTTGCTAACTTCAACACAAAACTAAATTTATGAAGCACCTGGTGAGGAATAAATTCACTAGTAATGGTTCATGAGAATCATTCATAAACCATTTCTCTCTAACAAGCAGTAAGTCATAGATGAAAAGAATCACATAATGAATAAAAAAACTTAAGTGCACACTTCACAAGGTAATACTTGAAACTATTCATTAAAAAAATTTAAGATTCTTTAGTGAACATCAACAACAACATAAAAAAATAGAACAACACCTCATATGACAGAAACTTTAATGAAAAGAATCAAAAGGAAGTAAAATTTCTAGCAAACATATAAAGTGGATTTTCCAGGTCATAACAAAATGATAAATGAATAGAACAAAACTGGGCGTGTAAACAGACAACAGAAAAAGTTGATCTTGTTTGAAGAACACTGAATGAAGTCACACAGATGGAAAAGCAGTTGAACTGGCTTTGAAAATAAATTCCTCAAATTGTATTCACATCATTTTTTATTATTATTATTATGAAACTAGTTACTAGAATGTGGTGTGTGTATACACTTTAAAGGTTATGTGTGTGTGTGTGTGTGTGGGTATATATATATATATATATATATATATATATAAAAGCACACACACACACAGAGGGTCTTGCAGATTAATTGAGACTAACTTTAAGCCATTGATTTTGCCAGTTCAAAAAGTCATTTCCTGACAAAATATTGGTTGCATAAACATCTAATCATCCTATTTCTTTTCAGTTAAACAGTGAACTGATTCAAAAGCAGAAAGCCATGGAACAATAGAATTATTCCACCATAGTTGTGTTAGTATGCACCAGGCACACTGCAAAGGAGATTGTTAAGTCAACAAAACTTCCTAAAGCAACAGTTTATCGTGTTTTTAAATAATTTAAAGAGGAGTTCACGGTTGACACAAGACTCAAAGTGATTCTAAGTGCACTCCCAGGTTTCTCGCTGGCCACAAACACTCAATTGAAGGCAACCCATCCACATCCATGATAACTCTTGCAAAGAAACACAATGTGTCCCTTTCCACAGTGTCTAGAGCTGTCAACAGGAACCTTGGCATGACTAGCTATGTTTGAAGAGGCTGTCACCTCCTAACAGCCAAAGCCATCAGAGCCGAGATGCTCAAAGCTTCTGTCATTTATCAAGCATCAAGGTACAGGAAAATCTCTTGTGTTTGTGGATGAGAAAAAGTTCACTGTGGATGCTGAGGTGAATCACAGAAATTCTCATGTTATTGCATAAGACTCTTCTGACATCCAATCTGTGTTTCAGATTAAGAATCCTGCCTCTCTGATAGTATTCGGTGCTGCAACAAGTGATGGAAATGTCCTAAATCCATATTTAATTGTGGTTGGTTTGAAGATCGGTACAAAGAAGTATCTGGACATCTTAAAGACCTCTCTGTTACTGTGGATGGAGCAGAACTTTGGGCTTGATAATACCTCAAAAGCAACACAGGCCTTTCTTGGAGAGAAGGTATCATTTTTTGTGAGGGCCGACATTTGGCCAAGTAATAGATCAGATCTCAGACTTCTTGATTACTTTTTGTGAGACGTGCTTCAAGCAAGGACCAATGCCTCACCACACTCAAGTGTCAAGAATTTGAAGATGTGCATAGTGTGTGTCATAGACAAAATAAAAAAAACCAAGGTTGTGGCTACTGCAAAACAGTTTCATTCTTGTGTGGAGGCAGTAACTGCCCAAGAGGGCGGCCATATTGAGTGATGAATGTTTGTGTGCTAATACATATCAGATTTAAATTATATTGATGTACTAACATTATTTTAGTAAATATAATATGTTGTACTATCTCGAAAAATCATCTCGTTTTACTTGCAAGATCCTGCATGTATATATATATATATATATATATATATATATATATATATATATATATATATATATATATATATATATATATATATATATACACACACACACACACAAAATTTGTTCAGACAGGTGTGTATTCAGGACAAAAGTAGTAACTGAATTACCATTATACTTACTGTGCATAAACAAGCTCAAGAGACCAAGAATCTTACTGATTTTGGCAATAAATCTTTAGGGTTACATTTCTTTAAATTTAAATAGATTATTATTTGAAAAACTTGTTCAGTTTTAGGATAATAGGATCAATAAACCTTCAGTTGAAACAAGTGTGTGATAGATAAATATAAATTTGTTAAAATGAGGAAAAGAGTTTTTAAAACTATTGTCTAAATATTATTTTACAAAAAATTTGTAGAGTTTTTTTTTTTTTAAATGTTTTATATGAGTGTACTTAAAAGATGTATCAATTTTTGCTTTTTGAGTGAATTGTTAGCCCAAACTAAATAATAATTACAATGTTTTGTATTTTACATTTCCAACTTGAAAAACTACTTATAAACCAACTTAATAATATTTAATTAAATATATTATTTTTGATAAAACAAATCTATTAATTTTTTTTCTTTTCAAACTATCCATGACTAGTTGTCTTATAGCAACGTGGTTTCCTATTTAAATCATAAATCTGTAGATTATATTTGTTGAGTAAAGAATTTGAATGATACTAAATTGAAAAAAGAGGTTTATATATAAAGATGGGATCATATAGTCAAACACAACTGAGTGAATAGATTCTCTAAAGTGGCAATTAAACAGAAAGTATCTTTAGTAGAAACCAATTTTAACATTATCATTCTGATATAAAGAAATAAGATTTCTTAGCACTAAATTTTCAACATGGCCAAAAAGTTTGTTTAGCAAAAATATTTTCATTATTAACTTAATATTGAATAACTGTTTTCTCCTATTTTCTGTCATCTTTCAAGCAATATCATAATTCCATAATCTCAGAATTGAAAAAGAAAACAAAAAACAATCTTTCAAGGTGTTATTTCATAAAGTTAGAGTTGGTTCATTTTGCATTCTCTTCATCTAATTATTTTTTCTATTCCATCATGTAAGATATCCACTTTTTATTGCTACTCTCAATTTGTTTCAAGAATAAACATTTTTATTACATCAAATTAGTAAACTGTACATGAAAATACAGTTAAGTAGATTTTTAGATATTCAACTTATAAGAAAGTCAAACATCAAAATGACTAATATAACCAAGCTGGTGAAAATAATGCTTAGTATTTGATTTGGATATTTTGAATATGTTGACTATGTTATATAATGTTGATTATTCTTGTCTTGATTTGATCAATGGGTGACTGCAGAGGGTTATTCACTAATCATTCACAGTGTCTTCTCCATAAACTGCACAAATTTGCTTTGTATTTGAGTCACATTTTTATCTTAAAATTAAAATTAAAAAAAATAATATATCAAAAATGTTGTGTATTTTTCATTTTCAATGATATAACAAATGAATAAAACTATCCCAATTTCGACAAAATGTTTTAAAATGCACATTCATTCATATGACAGCTGTTACAATAAAATCCACACCAATCTTTTTGAATAAAGTTAGTACAAACTAAATATTCCAAAAGCCAATGACAAACATAACAAAATTTTTGGTCGATATAAAATAAAAACACGATTTCTAATTATATGAAAAGCCAAAATCATTACTAAAAAATTACAAATTGATTTTTTTTATAACATTTAAACAAATTATTCTAATGAAAAATATATTGATTTTTTTTTACCCATGGAATTTTAATTTTCTAAATATAACTTTATATATGTGTATGAGTAAGAAAAATCTTTCATAGTCATGTGTAAGAAATTTTTAAAATTTAGATTTTTTTTCCTTCCCACAATACTGAATAATTTAGAGCCACAAAAACAAATACATTTAACATAAGTTGTTTAATCAAGGCTGACATTTTCATATACAGACAGTATGTTTAAGACTGATTCAAAATCAAATACTTATATATGTAGATTTGTCAGTAAGTCTGTAGCCTAATGATGAAAACAAGCATTTATTTGCCACAGGTATTCAGTTTTCAACACAATCTTCACTCTCATCATTGTTCTTACATAGTAAATATCAATTACATAGCTTGAACATTATACAATGAAAATTTCAGATTAATTAAAACATTTTATTCATATATACTATGCATTTCTATTAATCCAGTATTGGTGTATAAGTGAATCAGAAGTGTTTTGGTGAATTATTGAGTAATTTGATATTTTGTAACTTGTTATTTGATAATCCAACCAAATGGTAGTATGATCCAGTTCTGGATTCATGGTGATTGGGCTCTAAAACTTGGGTTTGTATTTTATCAATATTTGCTTCCCCATCTGATTGATCCCTATATTTATCTCATAAAAGCAAAAAAATACTTCACACTTTACATCATCATGTTGATTGGGATTCTTATGTACAATGAATAATGCAGGCTTTTAGAGTGGTAAGTACAAATTTTATAACAGTTAAGAGGAAATATATTTATTCTAAGTAAGTAAAGTTGGTGACCACAGTCAAGGGTGAACTGAAGGCTCCTGTTTTGACAGCTATTACACCAAGGTGTAGGAGAGGGCACTACTCCCTGGATTGCTCTACTTTACCCTTGATCCATACCTTATAATGCTGGGTGTTAAGCAAAGAGGCATCAAGTACCATTTTTTGAGTCTTTGGTATGACTCGACCTGGGATCGAACCCAGGGCTCCTGGGCCATTGGCAAACACCCTAACCATCATGCTAATAATATTAATGCTAAATCATTGTTTTAATCATTATACTTACTGGTGATAATTATAACGGATTGGTAATAATTGGTATTGGTAATTATTAATACTACTACTACTATCGGCATTATACCAATGATTCCAACAATCACTTATTAATTTTTGATAACATTAATGGTATCTCACTGTAGAGTAGTGGACAGCAACATAGTGCTTCAAATTATTACCACTGTAATGTGTTTGATTCTCATTGGGTACACTACAATTGTTGCCTTGTGTCAGACTCAGCTAAGCTTAGTAAATATTGGTAATAATATGCTGTTCAGTCAAACTATTTCTAATGGTAATGTGACAAGTGCATAACTTGTTTTAATTAATACTTATAGTTGATTTAGAAGTAACAGCAGTACAATAGTACAGTTGTACACCATATTTTGATGTCATCAATTTTATGAAGTCCATCTAACACTTTATTTAATCAATTATTATAAAATGAATTATTTTAATAAGTTTATTTATTTATTTGCTATTCATCTATTTAAAAAAAACTGAGAGGAAAAAACCTCAGCAGTTATAGTCAGTAATAGTAAAAACAGAGTGAGTGGGGACTTCACAAAAATCAATGATGTCAAAAATGGGTCCATAACTGTAACAAACACAGATAATTCAATGTAAGTTATTAACAACAACGAACAGTGAAATCAATCTAAGTAGAGTCTCATGAAAAATGTTGAAATTATTTATTAATCAATTTTTATATATATTCTAGCATTTTTAGTTAGTTATAAATCTAAAAACATCCCAAGACTGAGTTGAATTATTTTCTTTAAATTCCTCATTCATATTAAAATAATTACAAAATAAAATATTCTAAACATGTAAAATTTGAGTTTTCTTTGGTTGAAATCCACAGAAAGATGTCTATTAGTTTTTATAAACAGAAGACACATCATAATTTACAAGAACATCAAAAACCATCTACAAAGGTAGTTATGTCACAGTTATAAGTTCCATTATTCTTATATTTACCCATTATTTAATCTTTTGATGGACCCAGAAATTCAATTTAATCTCCATTCAACAAGTTTATCAGACCATTCCAGGAAGCTGAATCACATCATGCCAAAAACATTCATACCTGGTTATTTTGCAGACATCTTGCTTTCTATGAATTAGCAAAACATTCACAAATAAAATAAAAATTCTACCAAATGTTCCATATCTAATTCTAAAATAGATTATTCTTAAAGTTAAATATCAGCCATAGTAAAGCGCACAATCATTTTCTCTAAGGACAATAAATAAATAAATAAAATAAAATAAAATGAAATAAAATGAAATAAAAAGATCACTGTAAATGATAATGTATAGCAACATTCACATGTTTGATAGCCAATCTATAAACTGAGAGAATTTATAATGAAGTTACTTCTGATTTGGAAAATTGAGGAAAATTCTTTATAATGGTATCAAAAAGTAACAATGGGACATAAAACGTCAAGAGAAACAAAATTGTATTTAAAATAAAAATCAAACATTCCTTCAAATCAAGAGATGGCAATGTTGATCAAAGTAATAAAAGATTTTGGATTTTGAATTTATAATGAAAGATTTGATGAAAGGAGAGTTTTCTTTCAATCATCTAGTTAGTTTTTTTTTTTTTCAATAAACAAAAAAGATAAAATAAATATCAATCTCCTTCTCATAATAAATCAAAGAATTTTTTTCTAATTTTTACATTGATAGCCATAAAACAGTAACTTATTTTTGTATTGACATATCAAATTGAGTGAAGAAGCCTTTTTGATCGCTATTTATAAGTCTCAAAGGAAAACAAATTTCAAGTAATAAAAACAACTGTAACAATTAAAATTAGGATATTCAAAGTTTTAAATTAAAATCTAAATGATGTTATTACAAAAACTACACTGATATATATTTTATTTTGTGACAACTCTTAAAGCATAAAAAATGTTTGCATTAAAATTTGTATTAAAAAAAAAAAAGAAAAAATGTTTGATTGATTCAACATGTGAGTATCTGAGAATTAAAAACAAGTCTAGATGGTTGAAGTTTAGGTGAGAAACTTTGGAGGATGGAAATAGTTAAAAATAAATTGAGATTGTGAATATAAAAACCAAAATGAAGATACCAGTTGAAATAAATTGGAATAGAATATAGTTGTTTTCTTGAATTGTTTCACTGATAAAGACTAGCCAATTACGATATATAAAAAAAACATGAAAAGATTTTACTTGTATAAAAGTTTAAGACTTTTTCAATTCAAAAAGCAATAGAAGGCATTAATATTAAGACTAGTTAATAAGAGAGAGATGCTTAACTTAGTTTAAGGTATATAAATACAACTGAATTAATTCAAAGTTCACTATCAAACATTTTTCGATCTAGGAATGAATATTAAAAAGAAAATTGTTATCAAAGAATTACACTAGTATACAATTTACCCACTAATTCAAATCAGTAGGATTTTAGTTGTGGTCAGAGACTTCCTGAATGTAGTTCATATTTAACAAACAATTGACCTTTAATTCAAATACCCCCCCACCTTTGAAATAGTGAGAGGAAAAATCAACCCCATAAAAAAGTCACTTTATAGGGATTGCACATTATAATTATGGATTAAGGTTTTAAAAAAAGAAAGAAATTACACTCATTAATGTTTAGATTAGGTGAATGGATTAAGGATATTTACTAAGCTAATCTTAGTCTGGTTCAAGGCCTGATTAGTAGATAATGAGTGATTTTATACACTATCAAGAGTTCATGTATGCCAATCATTATTAAACTCTTTGTAGATATTTGTCAAGAAAAAATTGTGTTTGGCACAAGATAATAAAAAAATGTTTTCGTTTGCATATATTACAGCATTATTGTGAAATATCAATCCAAAGTTTGTTTAACAAGTAAATCAATATAATACAATATATAGCAATTGCACTGAGAATTTCAGGTTAAGAAATATTTTTTATTTCTAACCAAGTATTTTAAAAAGATGAATATCAGGTACATGAACTGCTTCAATGGCATACAAGATTATCCCTTAAAATTTTTTTTTTATTACTGCTACAGTTATAATAACCATCATCATCATCATCATTATCATCATCATCTTCCAGTTAAATTTAAGGTATTTGATAAGCTGATCTTTATTCAGATACTGTAGATTAATGGTTTTTACACTGTGGTCCAGAGACTACAGTGGGTCCTCAATATCCACAGCAGTGGTCCACATATGCTGCATGGGTGTCTTCAAAATTTGTATTATCCAATTAGTGATAGAACTGCAAATTCATATTTCTACTTACAAGTATCCATCTGTGAAAATTCAGTTTAAACTGCAACCACTCCAAAAATTTTAGCTTAACATGGATTCTGAGTATCTATTGTTGTTTCAAAAGACAGTAAAAATACTGCTACCTATAGCAACGACATATTTATGAGAAACAGCATTTTCAGTACTTACCAATATGATAACCAAATACAGATCTAGACTTGTGCAAAATGAATTGCATGTATCTTTGTCAAAAAATGTCATTAAGAATTGACAATTTGTGTAAAACAAAACAAACACATCCTTCTCACTGAATGTCATTACTCAATGCAAATATTGGATTTTGTGATTTTCATTCAGAGTTTTTGATAAATTCATTTTTTATTTATATAGATGTCCACAAAATCTCATTTTTATTTACATGGGGATCCAAAAAGTTTGAAAACGACTGCTGTAGACAAGCAGCACTTGTGCCCAGTCTAGGTCTCATACACCATCAAATATGGTATTTAATCTTTTGTATAATCTATTTTCTTTAAGGCTTATAATATATACCATTATTACTAATTCTGTCCTGTTATATTTAATTGCATTTTAGTACAATTCTACCTGTCTATGTACCAGGTGCATCTAGAATAAAAATTAAATTCATTCAAATGCATTGATTCATTAATAAAACAATAGATCAATCAATAATTTCAATGAAATGCAAAATTGAATTAACCTAAAGAAGGGGATCAGTTTATTAAAGAATAACATTAAAAAAACTGATTCTCTTCTTTCTATTAAAAAAAATGAACTAACATAGTTAATTTATATTAAAATCAACTTGAAGGAAATTTAGAAATTATCTTGATCACATGACCATGGTCACAAAATTAGTTTCTCAAGAAGTAATAAAAGATTGAATTTTTTTAGCTTCCAGGTTTGTCATGGATAAGACTGTAAGGAGTTCAGTTTTGTTTTAATGTTAAACCAAGTAAGCTTCCTAGTACATAAAAGAATAATTGTTTTTGTTAATCTTGAAGTAATTGTAGGCCAGGTAGAAGAATAATTCCCACAAGCTGAAACCTTTGGGATAAAATACACAAGAAAAATAAGGATAATAGTTTGAAAAGGAGGAATGTGCAGAAAGAAAGCAAAGCAATATTTAAGCAAGAAAGAAAAAGACATGCACTGCAATTGAAGAAGAAGCTTGGCACATTCATTTTTGTTTTAGCAGGATTCAAATTCCAATGCAATGAGCTTTAAAAAAAATAGACTTATGCAAACAACTTACACAATAAACAACATATAAAATAGTGCTAAAATAACACAATATTTTTGACAGCATTGACGGAATGATTTATTGGTTGATTGAGATCTTTTTTAAATTAATTTAAAAGTTTATTTCAGACAATATATTAAAGCCAGTTTTAATTCTCAGAATTTTCAATATTTAAATAATATTCTAAGTTTATCTTGAAAATTTAATCAAATAAAAAGTCTTCCAGTGAAAAGCGCACAAACATATTAAATGATGAATTTTCGCACTGTCAAACTTACCTTTGTATAGAGAACATTTATTTCTTTTTAATATCAACAACTAAATGCTGATCATATATGATGATATTGTATTGATGTTTTAAATCATGTGTGTTTTTATTGATATATTGCTTAGTTTCATGATTATGGAGATTATCAACTTATTCTTAATGGGATCTTTTTTTGGTGTTGCCCACTCCGATGGCAAAAAAGAATCCTTGATCAGACAGTAATCCAGATTTCTAGAGTACTATGTTAGAGCCTTCATGGCATCTCTAGAGTAAGAGTGGTGGTTATAAAACAGTACCTTCCCCCTAAGTAACATAGAATTGGTAGAACTGGGTTATATGATACCAAAAGCCGGGAAGAATGTCTAATCTGCCTGCACTCTCTTTATTGATTATAGCAGTATGCCAGTAATGAGACCTTTCACATAAAAACATCAGGCAATGGGACAGTGTTCAAGGATTCATAGCTTTCTTAAATACATTAATACAAAGTGAACACATTTTGTAAATTTAGTTTTCTATATTGATAGTAACTGTTCTGACACCTCTCTCTCTCTCTCTATATATATATATATATATATATATATATATATATATATGGAAGTGAATAATGGATTATTATACAAATATTTCTATATTGATAGTACCTGTTCTGACACTTCTCTCTCTCTCTCTCTCTCTCTCTCTCTCTCTCTCTCTCTCTCTCTCTCTCTCCATATATATATATAAGTAAATAATGGATTGTTATACAAATTTCCCTAGGTTTTTATATTTTACACTTTTTACACACCCATTGTTGATTTAACATCATTAATATCATCCCTCATAGTCCTGATGATGGTTCATTAGAACCGAAACACTATCGTGTCGACTTTACTTCTCAATAAATCTCGCCTTCTACTTGGATTACCTTGTTATCAATTTTTCTTTACATATACATATGAGGTGCATACGATAAGTTTCCAGACTTTTTTCATATGGGCACTTTTATTGATAGTACACACATGAAACTCTAGTCCCCTTCGAAGTAATCTCCTCCGGCTGCAATGCACCTGTCGTACCGTTCCAACAACTTCTGGAAGGCCCCATGGAAGTCCTCTTGTGTGAGCGTGTCAATGACCTTCATCACAGCCTCTTTCATCTCCTCAATTCTCTCATAACGACAGCCTCTGAGCTTAGGGAATAGCCAAAAGTCACAGGGAGCAAGGTCTGGACTATAGAGAGGGTAAGGAACTGTCTTGATGCCTATCTTGGTCAAATAGTCTGAGACAAGAATGGAGTTGTGGACTGGTGTATTATCCTGGTGGAAATGCCACTGACCCAATTTGAAGAGTGCTGGCTTCTTCCGATGGAATCTCTTCCTGAACTCCCTTAAAATCTCAACATAATAACCCTAACCCTAAGCCTTTGGCCAATCAACTCTGGTGTACTGACTTCCTTACTCCTCCCACACTCTCATCATCCCTCACAAACTCCCTGCCTTCCTTGAATCTCTTATGTCACTCAAAAACTGATGCTCGATTCATGCAAGATGCTCCAAAAGCAGTCTAAAACATTCCATATGTTTCTGTGGCATTTTTTCCAAGTTTAAAACAGAATTTTATTGCATATCGTTCTTCTAAAGTGTGAGATTGCATTTTTGAAATTCACCAGCAGTGACAATCAGGCTTTAGTAGGGTGTATTCCAATTGCTGCAGTAGCTGTTCATTTGAAGCTGAAATCATAAAAATTAGTCAGTCATCTCATAAGATGTATAGCAATAAGATACTGAATTTTCAAGAGTCTATGACAATTTTAAATGCCCATACAAAAAAAATCTGGAAACTTATCATATGCACCTCATATATATATATATATATATATATATATATATATATATATATATATATATATATATAATTTTCTAAGCCTACAGAAGATCGAGAGATTACAGTATCAGAGTTCAGAGTTCAATCATATATCCTGTTTATTCCATATTCATATGATTAAAAATAATCAAAAAGATGGTAGGTTGAAGAACTTTAGTAAAATAAATGAATAAATAAATAAATAATTCACTTCTAGGAAGTAAAAGCTTTAGCAATAATATTTTTATAAACATATAAACCACAACTACATAAGTTTTCATCACAAGATTATGTTCAGCATACAGAAAGATAAATAAAATTAACCTATTTTGAAAAAAATGGAAATAAATTTAACACTTTTTTATAAGTACAAATATATTCATTTCATGTTCATCAAATTTACTCTTTCAATTTTCTCACCTTTTCACAGAACAACAATAATGTAAAGATTAAATCTAATCAACATTGATTTTACTCCATTTTTAACTATCATGTGCATCCTTTTGTTACTTCTTACAAAGCTATGAGGAATGTGGATGAATTCTTGGCTACATCTTTTGAAACATTTTTATGAAATACCTTAAGAATGTTAATTATAGACACTCTTAAAATACAAACTATGATAATCATTTTCAGTTACAGGCGGAAATGCTACCTTTATCTGCTAGTCAACTTCTAACAATAATTTGAGTTTTTACATTCAAATAAATAACAAAATTTAGGATCTGAAACCAAACTAACATCTTCCTATCTTCTGAAAACAAAATAGCTTAAAAAAATTAAGTCTACTATATTTCTTTTAACAGATTCACTGTTTTAAGAGCCGCATGCAGCTCTCAGGGTTTCCTGTGACACTTTTGAGGGTTCTCAAACCACATTAGAATAAAAAACAAAAATCTTGTGAGTCATTAACTGTTATTAGCCTTGAACAATGAAAGGGTTAAATAAACAAAATAGATTTTAAAAATCTCTGTACGTGTTTCTATTTGGTCTCATTTTTTATTTTAAAGTTGAATTTAGATAATATGACAAAGAGACGATTGGTTCATTTTAAGAAAATAAACACATGATATCCTACAAAAACAATGACAGATATAGACTATGCAAATGATCTAGTGCTTCTTGCAAATACACCTGCTCAAGCCAAATTTCTGCTTCCTAACCTGGAACAAGCAGCAAGAGGCATTGGATCCTATATGATTGCAGATAAGAGTTCATATATTTTAAAGAAGATGAAACCATCTCCCCTTTAAGTAGCATGTCTCTGAAATTAGTAAACTAGTTCACATGCCTCAGAAGCAATATCTCATCAACTTAAAGTAATCTCAGTAAGGAAAGCACGACTGCTATTGAAAGGCTGACAATCATACGGAAATCTTATATCTCAGATAGAATAAAACAGTTTCTTCCAAGCTGTGGCTATGTTGGTAATATTGTATAGTTGCACCACTTTGTCTCTAATGAAACAGTCATACAAAAAGCTAGATGGGAACTACATAACAATGCTATGTACTGTTTTGAATAAATCCTGGAAGTAACAACCTAGAAAACAGCAGCAATACAGCTACTTACTTGCCATCTCATAAAGCCACCAAAAAGAACAAAATATTCTGGGAACTGCTGGAAAAGTAAGGACAGATTCCAAAGCAATGTTCTTTTATGGACTCTTACACATGGATGTGCCAGTGTTGGTCAACCAGCAAAAACTTAGATATACATGAGTTCTGAGTGGACACCAGATGCAATTTAGATGACTTACCATGAGTGACAGATGATAGGAATGGATGGAGAGAGAGAGAGAGAGAGAGAGAGAGAGAGAGAGAGAGAGAGAGAGAGAGAGAGAGAGAGACTCCATACTATCAACACAACATGATGATGATTAATATTTTTAATACTGAAAACTTTCAATGTTCAAGATTATTTAATAACCACATGATTCAAAGATTTATCAAATTTTGATGATAAAGTTTAAGATTAAATTCCAACCTGATCTTAAATATGCATTAATGGAAATATATCTATTATCATCAAGTAAGGTCAGAACTTAGTTGCAATCAACACTTGACCCATTATATATTCATTTAAGAACAGTTTTATACAAAGAATTATTCTTTTTATCAAACTGTCAGGTCTAAATTTGTGAGGAAAATACATGGAATTAGGATACTAATCTTGATAGCACATTTTAGTATGGGAGGTGGAGGCTAACACCACTACAAATAAAATATTTTAATAACTTTACGTATCAAATTAAGAAAATTGTTAATCATCCAACTACTGTTATCGCTTAAAATTTCAGTAATTAAAAGGAAGATCTTTTAAAAGGATTTAAAATGGGGCATTTTTTGACTCTGATGAGATACTAAGTTGCATTTAATCTAAAAAGTAACCTATTTGAAAGGGTCACACAAATAAAACTGATGGCTTTTACTTAGTCACCTAAAAACAATAGGTCTCAAATTATCATATTAATCTTTTGTGCTACAATTATATCATCATCATCATCATCATCATCATCATCATCATCACTATTAATACTCTTCAGTTGTTGGCAATAAGGATAATAATGAAATGGTAAGAATGAAAAGTAAATGTTAAAAAAAGAAAGAATTCTTTTTTCCTTCCCTTTTTTTTTAGTAAATATGTCTATTTGTTTTCAACTGCTTATGAATTAGAATTATCAAATCATAAATATTTATTATCATAATCATCATGTCATCTTAATATAGATTTTATATATAGGATATCAAAAAAAAAAAATATATATTTGATTGAACATAATAGACATTTTTTGTCTACATATTTTTTTGTTAATCCTTGCAAATTGCCGTATTGATCTTATGATATTTGGCGGGAATTAGTTGATAAATCTTCCATAATTAGTTATTTCCCAAGTACTTTCTGCCCAATTTTGGGCCATCATCAGGCAAGGATGTATTACAAAAGTGATGTAACTTTTGTATGTACATTACTACTTTGTAAGAAGAGCGTTTGTACTGTTGCATTGTGTAGCGTTTACTTTTCGAATTTGTTTCTATAAATAGCGTCAGTAGCTAAAGACATTTAAGTTCATTAGCACTGGTTTGAAAATTAATTCTGTTAAGTTTGGGTTGTATGTTCCTAATATGTAGTGCCTCGAGAATTTGTAGTTTTTGCTTGTTATTTTGATGTTCTAATATTATTGTTTTTGGTAAGAATTTTCCATAATTCTGTTGTTGGGCATGAATGTTTTTTTAAATACTGTGCTATGGAACTTGTATCAGACAGGTGCATTGTAAGCCTTCTGATAGGGTAGTTGAGGTTAAATCAACATATATATTATTATTTTCAGAGATACAATCTCCTAAAGGACATTTAAATTGATATATAATGTTTTTTTGCAAAACTCCAATTGAGGGAGAGGAATTATTTTTGATGACTAAGTTGGAGGTTTTAAATTTATTATAATATATAATAAGTTTTATTTTTTTTATTAGGATCAGTGGGAAGTATGTTTCTATGAATCAATGTTTTTAATATTTTTTATTTGATTTATAATTGTAGTGCATTTGGTTACGGTAAAAAAGTTTGATATATTTTTGTTGACTGGGTGGAGTAGTACAGTGTTTATTTTGTTGGTTAAGATTTTTAATCATACGTTTAATTTGTTCATCAACAATATAGTTAGGAAACTCATTATTGATGAGAGCCTGTTTTATGTTTTCTATCTCTTTATGAAATATTGTTTTGGAGGAGGATATCAGTTTGGCACGGGATATCAGGTTATTAATAATTGCTTTTTTATATCTGAAGGGGCATTCACTTTTAAAGTTGAGGGTACAGGAGTTATTATTAGAGGTTTTTTGTAAGTAGAGGTTGTGAAGTTATTATTGTTGTTAGTATCAATGAGAACATCTAAAAAGGAAATTATATTGTTTTTGTTTAGTTCACAAGTAAAGTTAAGAACTGAATTTTTTTGGAAGGTGTCTTGTAGTATGTTGATTTTGTTAATATTATTAGCAAGAATAAGTTTATCATCAACATATCTTAGGTATATTGGAGGTGTTTTTATGCTATTAAAAATTCTATTTTCGAGGTTGGACATGTAGAAATTACTGAAGATCGGGCCCAGATCAATACAGCAATTCGAAAGGATTAACAAAAAATATGTAGACAAAAAAATGTCTATTATGCTCAATCAAATATGTATTAATGAAGAAATGCTGCCAATATATATATATATATATATATATATATATATATATATATATATATATATATATATACACACACACACATACACACAAACAATAAGCATTATAATATTAGGGTTCATCATGAATATTTTTGTTTTTTTACAGATCATTACTCCAAAACTTATAACATGAACAAATCTAGACTATCTTTCACTACGGTATTTGCAAGTTTTTCACACCATTCGTACATAGTGATTTTCACTGAAATCCAAGTGATAGCAATTTCCTCAGCTCTCCATGACTTTCTCCAAATTCTAGCTAATTTCAGCAGTGCTGTATTCCGGATGGTCTCAGATTTCTTATTTCCACTGTCTCTTTTCTAAGCTTTTTGGAGTTGTTCCAAGGGCTCAACAATAATTAGTATCACTGTCATTATGTTCCATAGCTTTAGCAAGGTCTAAGTATTTATCAAGTTTTTTCAGGTTCTTTTTTTTTGCTTTCACTTTGAGTTCTGCTGGAATGGCAATGTCTACTAATTTCTTTGTTTTTATTAACAAAAATCAGATCTTTTGACTGGGAGTGGGTAATCCATTTTTATTTATCCATTAGTAAGTTTTTTTTTAATTTAAATTTTTATTTTTATTATTCTTATTTCATTATTATCATTATCATTATTATTAATAAATAAATAAATACAAGACTAGGCCCAACTGGGTGGGAAAGGTGATCCACTAGGAAATGAATAAGATGTTTAAATTTGATCATGCTGACTAATGGTATATGCACAAATCAGAATCTGTCAAAGAAAATGAAATTCTCTGGGACTTTGAGATACAAACAGATCACCCAATCCCAGCCAGAAAAGCAGAACTATTATTAATTAACAAGAAAAAGAATTTATTATCTTGTTGATTTTGCCATTCGAGCAAACTACAGAGTGAAATAATAAACCGAAGAAAGATAAATACTTGGATTTTGTTAGCAAGCTGAAGAAAATTGTAGTTGGTATCCTTAGAACAATTCATAAAAGTCTGGAAAAGAGACTGGGGAAACTGGAGATCAGGGAAGAGTAGAGATCATCCAGACCACAGCACTATTAAGATAAGCTAGAAGCTACTGAGAAGAGTCCTTGTCACCAAAGGAGAGTTACTGTCACTTAGACTTTAGTGAAAAACTACCAGTTAAAACTAGTGTGAAAACTTTCAAGGAAGAGGAGTATTATTATTATTTTTTTTTCTTTTTAGCTGTGCTGTTAGATTCTGATGTTATAAGTATTTTGTGTATTAGTTGCTTCCAGAAATGAAACAATATCTGACTGTACTGACCAAAACTAGTTAATTTTTTTTTAAGAGCAGAGACTTGTTCTTGAAAATAGAACCCAGAAGTGAACCACCGTCAAATGTTCATTATAATGCTTTAGAATGAAAAGGTAAAGGATAAGTTAACAATGAGCACTAGAAGACTTTTAGAAGATCTAGGATCATAGAAATATAACAGATATGTAGAGTATTATATAAGATAATAAAAAAAAAAGAGAGCATACAGGAGTTCACAAGAGATTTGCCAGGAACCTTCAGTTGATAATAAAAATACTTTTGATACACTTTAATAGCATTATCTAATGTTTCTTCTAATTGTGTATTTGAGAAAAAAGAATTAGTTCTTTTTTGCTTAAAATAAAGTTTTATAAACACAAAAATAAATGCTTTTTATATGTAATTTATGTATGACAGGTATAGTAATTAAATATATAAAGAGATAATTATCTCCTTAAGAGAATAGGTATGTCTGTTGGGAGCCTGATGGAGTGTCACATGACAAACCCAGAAACCCATACTCAACTTCTACCTTTGTTTTTTAAACAAGAAAGACATGTCTCAGACTCTTTCAGGAAAAGGTAAAGCCACATGGCTATTTTGTTTTCCCTCATCTAGTAAGCTTCTTTCCATTTTTGTACTCCTATGTACATGTTCATAGAACAATGATTATATTTCTATCAGTTAGGACACATTTGTATATTCTTTTTTCCTAATACTATTGGTTTATGTATATAAAAAGGTTAAAAAATATTATGTCCAAATGTATTTATCTTTTCTTTCTTTCTATTGTGGTCAGTGTTAGTATATCACAGATGTACTAATGCTAATATTGGTCATTAGACAGTGGGGATTCAACTAAATAAATGAAATCTAATTAAACATTTTCATAATAAAAAATTCACTTGCACAAACAAAAATGTAGCAGAATATGAAATTTGTTTTATCTTTTATTTATTTTGACTTATTAATTTGTTTCATCTTTTATTTTGACTTATTAAATAATCAATTAATTATCAATTTGTTTCATTGTTATTCTTAATTACCCATTTTTTAAAAAAATTGATACTTAAGTCGTCATTCTAGGATGACAAGGAGCAGTGCAAATAGAAATAATAAAGGATAAGCACTCGTTGAGATACAAACTCCCTTTTTGCCTTGAAGAAGTTAAATATGCAAGTTGATCTAACCAGTTGAGTTATTGATTTGCAGAAGCTCAAATCAAACCTTTTAAACTCATCCTTTATTCTTTTCTTAGTCTCTCTCAATGCCACATTTGTTTGTTTGTTTGTTTGTTTTTTTGGATTTTTTTTTAACACTCAAAATGATTTCTGATCATCTTTAACTAAAATGCTTAATTTAACCAACAGATGAAATCAAAACTGAGTCCACTGGATAATGTGAAGGAGGGAGAATTATTTTTGGCCAAGCAACTTTTACGTTCATTATTTCAGGTCAGATGTTCAAGCATATTTGACAAATTTCTCCTGAGATACTGGTTTCGATTCTGTTTATATATAGAATAATAATAATAAAAAAAAAAGTTTCTTTGTGGTCACTTACTTTTGGAAGCAGCCAGAGCCTCAGCCACTGCTGCCTTCTTGTGTTCCTCCATTGTCTCTTGCATTTGCCGGTGTTGCTTGTTTTCATGCTGCAAGTGTTCAATGTTCTGCAATAATTCCTTTACTTCAGCTTGCCAATTATCCTCAATAAGTTCCAGATCCTGAAGATAAAAAGAGAAAAAAATCCACTTAAAAACAAAGAAGAGAATATATAATTCAAATGTTGCAAGTTTACAGATGTCTGCAATGGGAGAAATATGGCATAAAAAACCAAAAACTTACAGTTTTTATTTAATAAAATGTTCTACTTATTTATGAATTTCATATGGAAAAATGTTTCATTCTTGAAAAGAAAACAGGAAAAATTCATCTACATGATTGTCAAAACAATGTATCAAGAAATCCCAATCAATATGGATCTTTAAAAATGGGGAAATGAAAAAAATGTTTAAAATTGTCTTTATGACCATTAAGTTATAAAATTAGAAGATATTTGTTTTGTTCAAATTAATATATTGTTCATAATAAAATACAATTAAATGGGATATTACAACTACTGAGTAATGGAAATAAGTTTATGCTAATTATATTAAATCAAGAGGAATTTTATTTTGCTTTAATATTAACCATCAAATATATTCAATCATATGTATGTGAAGGAGAATGTAAGAGATTATCTTAGAAGCAGGGTTAGCAAATTAAACCTGAAACCATTGCTAGCAGGTTGAATCTTTACTAAGTATTATAAGTTGGATTTAGTAAATATCAAAGAAATAGAATTTAAGTAGTGTTTTACTCATGTAAATAAAAATCAGAAAAAAAGAAATGAAATTATACAAGTAATAGCTTTATTCTGTCAGAAACACTTTCCTAACCACTAATAATACCTTTGGTCCTGATTTTCAAGAAAGAACTAGAGATAAAGTGCTGCAATTTACTAAAATACATTTTAGGTCAAGAATTCTAAAAAATTTGGTGTGTAAACAAATTTTTCCTATAAAGAATAGTTAGTATATAAAATAACAGAAAAGTTAAATGTTTGGTGAAGTAGTGGCAAAGTTAGTGAACAATTAGAATGACTGAAACTGTGTTTTTCTATATATAAAATCATTCTTTGCACTGTATGGATGTTAAAGATATTTTTCTTTTTAATGCTTCTAAATCTGAATGAAATACTTTTCTGCAAATTATAAAACCAATATTATATATCAAAGTAGATGTGGCATCAAAAATTGTGAATATTAACAGAGCTAAAAACAGAAAATCAAAGAAGTTCTAGACTGATGAGTTTAATGAAAAGGAATTGGAAATTTCTATTTTCCCAAAAAACTAAAACTCAATGTGAAATTCTAACTTCATTTTTGATTAAATATGGAAGATTAGTGAATGTCTTTATTAGCAACTACAAAAAAAAAAGTTAATTTCAAATCAGAGCAAAGAGTTTTCTAGCAAATGCAGTCAATAGACAAATATACAAATGAATAACAATAATTAAGACAAAAGAAAATGTTAAATAGAAAATACAAATAGGATTATGAAATTTACAAGATACTGTATATATTCATATATAAATCAATCATGTCATACAATCATTAATTAAAGGAATTGATTTCCAAAGCAAAGTGTTGCTCCTAGTCCTTTCCATTAATTTTGAATTTCAACCTCACAAAATTATCATTAATGTATAGATCAAAGGCAATTTTTTGCC